>ML852398.1:9410-20178 GCA_009831015.1 Picea engelmannii
GGCTACTAGAAGGACCTATCCTAACATCTATAGAGAGAACAATGCTCCTTCTCCTAAAATGCCTCAACCTACAAGGTTGACACCTCAACAATTGGAGGAAATAAAAGCAAAAGGTTTATTCTTTAATTGTGACAACAAGTACAGTAAGGGACATAAGTGTGGTGACAAGAAATTATTCTACATAGATTGTGAAGAGGAAGAGGAACAATAACAAGAACCATCTCAAGATGAAAACGTAGAAGCAATTTCGTCTGAAGAGTTGACTCCCACGATATCGTGTAATGCATTGGTTGGAATTATCACTCCTCAAACTGTAACACCCTGTTTCCCCCAAATTTGTAATTAATCCTAATATAGGAATTACCATGCTAAAGCATGATGAAAATGTGAATGTATGATGTGAACAAACCTTATGAAGAAGGTCAATGAATGTAAATAACATTATGAAATTATATTGCAGGACTGCTGAGAGGGGACGTGCAGAAAAAGAGACCACGATGGCGGTGGAAGGCACCTGGAAAGGGGGTGTTAACTTCCACTGAGAATTAAATACCGTATTTGGACTCCACTGGCCCAGAGAACCAAAATCGGCTCACTGGCCCTGAAATTCAATGCCTCGCAGATTGGTAGGTGGATGGCTTGATGAGGGATGGGATGGTAAACTGCCCATCCGTAGAGCCGTCAGGCCTGATCGACGCGAGGGTAATCGTGCCACACGCAACCTCGTGAGAGGATAAGGTGTATGGCAGAGGCGATTGAAAGGGGAGACGTGAGGGGAACTCTGGCATTATGCAGAGTGAGAGATAATAGAGAGGAAGGATTGCAACCTTCGCTCCTGGTCACTGGCAGACAGGGAGACACAGTCTCACGGTGTCGTGGTCTCAGCTCGGGGGTGGCTAGTGGTAAATCTGTTGGGATTCGCTATGCCTACTGTTGGGTGGAAACGAGCACCCCTCTCAGCAGTTTCCCATACTTCTAGTGCCATTTATGATAAGTGTTTATATATATTGCATATTGAAATTCATAGACTGATATATGTATATAAATGCTCATGGAACTGTGAAATTGTGAATGATTTCAGTGTTAAAATGTCTGTGCAGTGTTTGACAAGAATGAATAGATATATGCTTATAATAGAGGAAACAATGCATGACTTATGTTGATAAAAATGAATTTAATTATGCCTCAGCTGAACTAAGTTAGGCTTCCAGCCCGTTCTCGGGAATCTGTTTTCCCTTACCCATCTCCAGGGATGCCCCAAAATAGATCTCATCACAGAGACTTTCTCTCCTTAGAAAGGTTCACCAAGAACCCCAAAAAAGGACTTGAACGTGCAAGTCTTAATAACCCTGTATGAGGAGGAATGACCCTCTTAAGATTTCGAGGTAGCAACATAGGGATAAGTAACAAATCGACGGACGAGATCCTGTCGGAAGAACCATGTTCATTCGCGACCATCAGATTGGCGGAAGTAGTAGGAGTGTTATACCCCTTACCCCTTTCCCCTCTATCTTCATGAATAGCGAGGAAATCGGGATCATAGGTTCCCCAATGTCCATGAGAACATTTGGACTGATGATCTTTCCACATCCATGAAGTAGTGGAAGAATGCACAAGGCGGAACAATCTGAGCCGATGGATCTCATTCAGAAACCCCGTCAGCCGTTGGATCGGGTTAAGATGTTCGGAGTTTAGTCTCCGGAGTGTGTGCAGGGAGGATGGACCTAGACCGTTAGATCTTGGTCCAATTACCCGTCCGCCGTCCATTTGAAGAGACAGGTGTCAAAAATCTGTAGAGAGTCAGGATATCCGGCATCGGGAAATTGGAGTTCCCGAGGTCATGAGAATTAGGACGCTATAAGTCTCAAAACAACGAGATCAGATCTGAACCATCCATCAGGGTGGGATACGTGGCAGAGATCTGAAGAGAGTCGGAAACCATCGAGACTCACATAGATAAGTTCCTTTTGGTTTGGCGTTTGGCGAAGTCCGAGGCTCAATCTGGGCCGTCCATCCATTTAGGACGCTTGTTGGAGAGATGGAGCCATTGGGAAATTAGCATTCAGGAAATCGGGATTTCTAAGGTCAAAAGAACCGGGACATCGAAAGTCTCGAAATCCCAGAGGAATCGAGACCGTCCGTTTGAGGATACATGTGGCAGAGATCAGAGCCATTGAGGAAGGCCCAACAAGGAAGCCATCTATCGGCGTTTGGGTCATCGGGAAATCGGGGATCCCGGTGAAAAGAGGTTTGTGCACTTTGAAATCACGAAACGAGATACCCCGATTAGTGGGAGACAGTTGTCAGCGTATCTGGAATAATGGAAGCCCCCTTGAGTGGGAGCCAGCTGTCAGCACAACGGATAGGGAGGAGAGCCTGTCGTGTGAGGGCCAGCTGTCAGCGTAGCAGAGAGTCAGTATTCGGAGAATCGGGGGTTCCGTGGTCGTGGAAACTTTACATTTAAAAATCACGAACCCCGAAACTCCAACGAGAGGTAAGGTGGCGGTCATATAGAGGGAGGTCGTATGGACTCCAAAAGACTAGCCCAGGGGATTAGCGGAAGTTGGAGTGCGTCGGGAATCAGAGGATTGCGGATCCAAGGCACATATGCACTTTGGTATTAGAAAGCCCGAAACCCTGACGAAAGGAAAGCTATAAGGCTGCGGTCTTGTGTGTATGGCCGTGTGGACTAGGAGCCTAGCAAGGGAAGGGCTAAGGCCAAAAGGATCTCATCGATGATCGGGGATTGCAGAGTACAAGAAATCTTGGCAATGGGAAAGACGAAACCCCGATAACCTGAAACTAAGATCAGGAAAGACTCCGGTCAAGGTGAAGAAGGCCGTGTAGGTGAGAGAAAGAGCCAACTTATGCTGGGTCTCCATGGTTATTAAGGGGCTCGAGTCCGACAGAGGACCGGAAAATTTTGATTTAGGTAGCGGGTATGTTACAAAGTGGTATCAGAGCATGGTTACAACACTTGGCCTGCTTGGGCTCAGGCACGAGCTGCGTTAGAAGATATTGTTATCTGCGTTTTTCTTTAAGGAGAAGGACTGCAGAATGAAACTATAATTTGGAATTTCTATAACCCCTCTATTAAAATGGTAACTACTCTCATAGGAGTAGGGGTGCACTGATCATTGTTACTAATAATATTTGAGTGCGAATGACAGAGGTGGAATAAATTGTTCTATGAAGCTGCACGAGCCAGACAAGGGACATGAACTGAGTTGTTTTGTTTTAGCATAACGATGGCTACCTACTAAAGTAGGTAGAGTCTCTTGTGATTAAGATGGCTGGTTAGGTAAGGAGTAATACCCAAAGGAAGAAACCCCTTCATGATTTGGCAAATCTGGTAAGGATGAGTAGGATCCTTAGAAAGTTATGACCAAGGTATTATTAAGAGACTAAACCTTGAGCATACAATTCCTCATGATTGAGAGGACTGGTGAAAATACGTAGGGTCAGATTTACCTGACCTATAATGGTTAGAATCGACCATGAGGATAACCTATTTGAGGAGTCCTTTGAGACTATTGCTAACTCCCAAGAGTGACCCTTGTTGGTCATTTCCATAAAGAGAGGGTAGCACCTGTATGAGTTAGGACTATGAGATTAGTCCTGTAAGTAACTTAAAAATCTCAAAAGATATAGCAAGAGAAATCCTTCAGAAAAGAATTTTGAAGATTGGATGGGAACTAGAGTCAAGATCCATTCAGAAAGAACCGAAACGTTTCGGGTTGTTCGATCTCGAAAAACAACACACTAGTTAGTTGCGAGGAGATACCGAAATTTCGCAATTTCGAAGATCAAAGGATTCGAGGTTCTCCATAATAGAAGCCCCGAAGTCACGAAATGCGAAATCGCGACCTAATCACAACCGTCGGTTGGAGAGCCGTTGGTGACCATTAAACCTAATTAATCAGAGAGGAAGATAAGGCTGATAACCTCTCATCACTTATAAGCTCAAGAGGAATCGTATCCGTTAGATTGGAATCAACGAGAGTCGTTGATATAGAGCTTCGAGGTTTCATCTATGGGAAAATGGAAGCGTAGGCTTCCCAAAGTCGCACCAGGTAAATCACCGATTTGATCAGGTCCGTTGATTGCCAGAGAGATCTGGACGGTGGGATCCGGATTTCCGGGCCCGCATAGATTAGAAGTTGGGAAACGGTGGAGCGTTGTCCACGGATTCGCCGAAATACGGGATCCTGATGCGTGTCTGAGAATTGACCCCAGATTCCGAGTGAAGGGTCATGTAGATGAAAGAGTTGAGAAGACCTTAGCCTTGGTCTTTCGAGTTTTCGGATTTCGGGAATCAAGGAAACAAAATTCCTTGCAATGGGAATTCTGAAATCATGAAATGCGAAGCACCTTTTAAATTCGGATCGTGGTCACCACCGGTGGTCGCGCGAGAAGAGGGTGTAAGCCAGTATGATGAGTAGTGCATGAGTTGAATGCACCGAGGAGCTTCCTATTAAGAAGCCTGATACTCATACCATTAAGGTATGAATGATATATAAAACGTGCAAGTAATGCACATGTATGATGTAAGAGTATAAGTATACTAAAGACTTAACATGATGGCCCTGATGAGTGAAATGTGAGGCAAGACTCACACTTGCCAAAATGGAATAAATACCATGGATGCATGGTTGACTCCGTTATGAAGAGTCATGAAGGATCTGTCTTGAAGGATAGATTAAAGGGAATGTACTCCATATCTCCAGGAAAAATCTAGTACAATTAAATGAAAGAATAAATGAGCAAGGATGCTCTGTTGTCATGATAAGAGGCAAAGGTTTATGCCTTTGCAGATCACATGGGAAGGACTGTGAACAAATCCTGAGATGACTAATTTTAAAAATGGAAATGTATGTAGGCTATGAAATATAACTATGATAGCTACATTAAGGCTTAGGATTATGAAAGTGGTTAAGTACATCATAGATGTAAGTTAACCAAGATGCATGATATATTCCTTAAGGGAATATTTGGTAGACCACTAAAAAGCTAACTCAAGGTTGAGGCCATCATAGGTGGTGATGGATCTGCAACAAGGAAGTTGCATGCTGAAGGAGTTCCCGATGGAGGAATTGTATAAGGTCTCTGTCAAAGGAGCAGAGTCACAATCCTGATAATTGTTGAAGGATTGGACAATGGGCTGCAAGGCTTGTCCATGTATAAGAATCATGTAAGTAATAGAAGACTAATAACCGAGTATTGACCATTCTAACAACCTAATGGAAGTGTGTAGGATGCACACGTTCCTGACCCATTATGAACAAAGAGTTGCCACTAAAGCATGTTGAAGTATCCTAAGAGTTAGGATGGGCCTAAACCAGGGCTGCTAAGAAAGAGAGCAGTTGTGGAAACCAGTTTGGTTGGTAAGAGGCCAGTAAACTCCTAAGTATGATTAACTGAATGAATGGGTACGCTTAATTGATATAGCTTGGTTGAAGCTGTGATTAAGGAAAGGCAGTGAGACCTTAGAGATAACTTGACTGGGATGAAAAGCCCCAGGCGATGAAGAAAGAATTGGAGGAAAGGGAGAGCCCTCAATTCTTTCCTTGCTGTGCATTACGTTTCTATGGAATGAGGAAGTTAGTACATTGATGAACAAAAATGCTTTGACACCATAATAATGATGGTTGTAATGCTGTGAAAATGATTGAGAATTGTTGTGTTACACTCATGAAAAACATTAAGGATAATGTGATGAAGTGCATACAGATATGCTAGACATACCTGAAAATGTTTTTATTAAATGCTATGATATTTTCATTTCAATTTCATGATGATTAATATGCCTATGGTGTATGTCATGTGTAGAAAGGAATAATATTGGAACTGTTTAGGAAGGTAGTTGCCAATAATGAACAACCTCAAGCAGAGAGTGACCATGGAAATGCTACGGTAGAAAAGTTGTTGAAGGGACTGTGGAAATCCTGCTAAAGTACTACCGATAAGGTAGAGGACAGAGAAAGGGTGCAAACAGCCAAGAACATGTATAAAGGTATTTGTACCTATGTGGCACAGGGTATGAAGGGACTTGGTAAGAACCCCTTCTGAAATATTTATTATTGCATGCTGTACCTAAAAATTGAAAAGGGTAGTTGTATGCCTTGGATACCCAAGTAGGGTATGATTCAGGGAGGATGACCTGAATAATGGAGGCACGAACCTCTGGCACTAAAAGACCGGTTGTAACCTTCATAAGAATTCATGAACGGATATGTCATGAACATATGAACCAATCAAGGAACGATTGGAAATAAAAGTGCTCATGGATAGCATGCTGCTTGGAATTATTTCCAGAAAATGCATATTTGCATAAAAGACAAACAATGGATTTCTCATTGAGGAAGGAGGACCTTCCAAAATTTTTACTCACGAGGTATAGGTGTTAGAGAAAATCAAATTCGGGTGGCCATGAATGTTGGCACCCTGGTTATTAATGAAGGCATAATGCGTGGGTGCATTCATGCGAAACTTTTAAGTTTAAATATGTACTAATTCGGGGTTGTGATCGACCTATAACAGGAAGCGTGGATTCTATTGAAAGAATGAATGAAAACGAGTAAACCATATGAGGAGAGGATCGGTTAAATCCCAACACCCCATAACCAAAAACCGGTCCTAAAGTGTGACAAACTTGAAATCAATGCAAGAATGTATTGGGTAGGAATGTGGCCAAGGATGGTGGCACAGTTGTTAAAACCCCTTTGAAATGTTGAATTAAGTTTGAATACACACACACACACACACACACACACACACACACACACACACACACACACACACACACACACACACACATATATAGGTACATGGAGAATCTAACCATTTGTTTGGCTGATTGAGAAATGAATTGCAGGAAGTAGAGGGTCATGGATATGGCAGTAAGGTAAGCCCATAGGAAAGACCGATTGCCTGCTGGGCCAAACTGCAAGAATGGTATTTCCTTTTGAGGAAGTAATTTAATCATTAAAGTATGCACAATTCTAAAATTTGTGTGACGATGTTGTAAATGTGCGATAAAATGTAAGTACATAAGAATTGACAACTTGATTTGCTGAGGAATGAATGCAAGAAGGAGTCTTGGATATGGCAATGCTGTAAGCCCATAAGGAAGGCCGATTTCCTTCTGACCAAAAATGATATGGGAAGGAAAGACCCATAATTAGGAGTCTGGTCCCTGAGTGGGACAAATATGAAAACAAATCATGAGATGTGATAAATCTGTGGGTGACAGGTTTTGCAATAAAATTCTGAAAGTAGGATTTATGATGATGTCTCACAAAATCTTGTGTACCTGTGATACAGGTGAGAAGCAAAGATTTGTTCTGAAAGGAACAGATGAAGGCCATCAAAGCTGAAAGTGATGAACATGGCTACCGCTGAGCCATGAAAACCCTGTGATGAGCCATGATCGCCTGCAAAGTATTTTGTGATTGAGGTAACACCAGTTGGAGGGATGCCTCGACAGAGAAAGTACGAGGGACACCTCGACTGTAAGACTCGATAGAGTCTCTAAAATTTTTCCTGTGCGAGAAAACCTTGGCAGGGCAAGAGGGATCGCCCGAGGGACTGTATAACAGTGAAGGGGATGCCTGAGCCTGGGCCTGGAGGGTGAGTGACCGCAAGGAAGAGGAGACCTTAATAATTATTGAAAACTATTGGAATTATGCATCCAACGGGTACGTCAAGGAGGACGATGATCATGGATAACAAAATTACCATTTGGGTACATATCTGTGAACTGCGCAGATAAGTATTGTGCTAAGATTATGAAATTTTTCTTTTTCTTTGAAATTTGAACATCAGTAAGACGTTTTTGCACAAAATTGTGGATTAATGTGCTTGTTGTCCAGGAATTATTGAAGGAAGATGACGAAGATCAAGGCTTCGGAAGTGGCCGAATAAGAAAGGCATGACATGTGTTTTGAGAAAGAACACCGAGGATGGTGTTCCTTTAAGGGGGAGGGAATTGTAACACCCTGTTTCCCCCAAATTTGTAATTAATCCTAATACATGAATTACCATGCTAAAGCATGATGAAAATGTGAATGTATGATGTGAATGGACCTTATGAAGAAGGTCGATGAATGTAAATAAAATTATGAAATTATATTGCAGGACTGCTGAGAGGGGACGTGCAGAAAAAGAGACCACGATGTCGGTGGAAGGCACCTGGAAAGGGGGCATTAACTTCCACCAAGAATTAAATACCGTATTTGGACTCCACTAGTCCAGAGAACCAAAAGCGGCTCACTGGCGCTGAAATTCAATGCCTCGCAGACTGGTAGGCGAATGGCTTGATGAGGGATGGGATGGTAAACCGCCCATACGTAGAGCCGTCAGGCATGATCGGCGTGAGGGTAATCGTGCCACATGCAACCTCGCGAGAGGATAAGGCGTATGGTAGAGGCGATTGAAAGGGGAGACGCAAGGGAAACTATGGCATTATGCAGAGTGAGTGATAACAGAGAGGAAGGATTGCAACCTTCGCTCCTGGTCACTGGCAAACAGGGAGACGCAGTCTCACAGCATCGTGGTCTCAGCTCGGGGGTGGCTAGTGGTAAATCCGTTGGGAGTTTCTACGCCTACGGTTGGGTGGAAACGAGCACCCCTCTCAGCAGTTGCCCATACTTCTAGTGCCATTTCTGATAAGCGTTTATATATATTGCATCTTGAAATTCATAGACTGATATATGTATATAAATGCTCATGGAACTGTGAAATTGTGAATGATTTCAGTGTTAAAATGTCTGTGCAGTGTTTGACAAGAATGAATAGATATATGCTTATAACAGAGGAAATAATGCATGACTTATGTTGATAAAAAGGAATTTAATTATGCCTCGGCTGAACTAAGTTAGGCTTCTAGCCTGTTCTTGGGAAGCTGTTTTCCCTTACCCATCTCCAGGGATGCCCTGGAATAGATCTCGTCACAAAGACTTTCTCTCCTTAGAAAGGTTCACCAAGAACCCAAAAAAAGGACTTAAACGTGCAAGTCTTAATAACCCTGTATGAGGAGGACTGACCCTCTTAATATTTCGAGGTAGCAGCATAGGGATAATTAACAAATCGACGGACGAGATCCTGTCGGAAGAACCATGGTCATTCGCGACCATCAGATTGGCAGAAGTAGTAGGAGTGTTATACCCCTTACTCCTTTCCCCTCTATCTTTGTGAATAGCGAGGAAATCAGGATCGTAGGTTCCCCAATGTCCATGAGAAAATTTGGACTGATGATCTTTCCACATCCACGAAGTAGTGGAAGAATGCACAAGGCGGGACAATTTGAGCTGATGTATCTCATTCAGAAACCCCGCCGGCCGTTGGATCGGGTTAAGATGTTCGGAGTTTAGTCTCAGGAGTGTGTGCAGGGAGGACAGACCTAGACCGTTAGATCTTGGTCCAATTACCCATCTGCCATCCATTTGAAGAGACATGTGTCAAAAATCCATAGAGAGTTGGGATATCCGGCATCGGGAAATTGAAGTTCCCGAGGTCGTGAGAATTAGGACGCTATAAGTCTTGAAACAACGAGATCAGATCTGAACCGTCCATCAGGGTGGGATACGTGGCAGAGATCTGAAGAGAGTCGGCAACCATCGGGACTCACATAGATAAGTGCCTTTTGGTTTGGCGTTTGGCGAAGTCCGAGGCTCAATCTGGGCCGTCCATCCATTTAGGACGCGTGTCGGAGAGATGGAGCCATCAGGATATCGGCATTCGGGAAATCGGGATTTCTGAGGTCGAAAGAACTGGGACATCGAAAGTCTCGAAATCTCAAAGGAATTGAGACCGTCTGTTTGAGGATACACGTGGCAGAGATCGGAGCCATCGAGGAAGGCCCGACAAGGAAGCCATCTATCGGCGTTTGGGTCATTGGGAAATCGGGGATCCCGGTGACAAGAGGTTTGTGCACTTTGAAATCGTAAAATGCGATACCCCGATTAGTGGGGGACAGTTGTCAGCGTATCCGGAATAATGGAAGCCCCCTTGAGTGGGAGCCAGCTGTCGACACAGTGGATAGGGAGGAGATCCCGTTGTGTGAGGGCCAGCTATCAACGTAGCAGAGAGTCGGTATTCGGAGAATCGAGGGTTCTATGGTCGTGGAAACTTTACATTTAAAATTCATGAACCCCGAAACTCCGACGAGAGGTAAGTTGGCAGTCATATAGAGGGAGGTCGTATGGACCCCAAAAGACTAGCCCAGGGGATTAGCGGAAGTTGGAGCGCGTCGGGAATCGGAGGATCGCGGATCCAAGGTACATATGCACTTTGGTATTAGAAATCCTGAAACCCCGACGAGAGGAAAGCTATAAGGCTGCGGTCTTGTGTGTACGGCCATGTGGACTAGGAGCCTAGCAAGGGAAGGGCTAAGTCCAAAAGGAGCTCATCGATGATCAGGGATTGCAGAGTATAAGAACTCTTGGCAATGGGAAAGACGAAACCCCGATAACCTGAAACTAAGATCAGGAAAGACTCCGGTCAAGGTGTAGAAGGCCGTGTAGGTGAGAGAAAGAGCCAACTTATGCTGGGTCTCCATGGTTATTAAGGGGCTTGAGTCTGATAGAGGACTGCAATTTTTTGATTTAGGTAGCGGGTATGTTACACAAACCCTCAAGATCGAAGGATACATCAAAAAGAAAAAGGTAATAGTCCTAATTGATTCTGGCAGTACTCATAATTTCATTCACTATAAATTACCCAAAGATCTCAATTGCTTTGTATATCCAGCGCCAGAGTTTCAAGTAAT
>ML852398.1:22911-35826 GCA_009831015.1 Picea engelmannii
AAGGATAATAAATTATCACCAAAGTACTATGGACCTTATAAGGTGTTGCAAAAGATTGGTACTATGGCATACAAATTGGAGCTACCTGCATCTTCACGAGTACACCTAGTTTTCCATGTTTCATGCTTAAATAAGGTTATAGGTGACAAGATCCCAGTTCAAAATATATTGCTAGAACTTGATGAGGAAGGAAAAATCATATTGGATCCTGAAGCCATCACTGACACAAGAATTCACCAGCTGAGGAATAGATCCATTTCAAAGTATCTCATTAAAGGGATGAAACTACCGACTAAAGATTCCACTTGGGAAGATGAGTCTTTTATACAGAAGCATCCAGAGTTACTCAAGCATTACGGACATCACTTGTCTCAAGGGGAGGGGCACGTTAAGCCCTAATATTGGCTCATTACCCTTTAATTGGGGCATTTTATATTAGTAATGTTATTTTATTTATGTCGACTTTAGGCCATTAGTTGTAATTATACCTCCTAGTCTCCTATATATACCAAGGAGACATTTTCATTTTGAATCATCTTGTACTTGAACATTTAAGTGGGGTAAAAGGAGGTTTCCCCCTCGAAGAGACTCATTATCTGAAATTATCTCTTTTTCAAGGCGTTGAGTACTTTTCCTGAGGTTTTTCTATGCTATATTGATGTTTGGTTCTTAACACATACACAAAGAAAGAGGCACAACACATCCAAATATTACAACTAGAATCTTTTCATCAAGTCACAGGACCTTTGCATTAAATTTCGGTCAAAACTCAGATTACATACAATAATAGTCGTCTACCAAATTTGCCAACCAACCCGGCTTGCATCAAAAATATGAAATACATAAATGAGGGTGCTGCTTGGGCTACCCTGCTTCCTACTGCTAACCCTTAAAACTAGGAAAACTGAGCAACATGCGCAGGAGACTCTTTGCATGGTGCTTTCCAAAAATAGACAATAATCATGCATGTTTACTTATGATTGTTCGCAGGTTTTCCACGGAGATCTGATCGTCAGTTGAGTTTTGATATGGAGAAAAGATGTGTCACGGTGCCTCTTTTATCAAGTGTCCCGACGAACAGGTGTCTGTTAGGAGCTTGCAATCTGTAATAACAAATTTTATTTATGTGATGCGATCATTTGCCAGAGAACTGTGCACAGCTGTTAGATCGTCGTGGCCGTTATCAAAATGGTAGTGTAATTTAGAGAAATGTATCATCCAAAACTGCCAATATTTGTCTTATCCTTTGCGGGTGCAGAGACAGATGCCAACTAAACTTTCTTTTCTTGCACGTTGGTGAGAGCCACACGCGCTTCTTTCTCAGCTGCTCCGTATGCATTTATTCTGCTACCCTTTGTGCCTCTTATAGCTGTACAATAGTGTCATTCACCTCTTTGAGCTGCCTTTATAACCATGCCACGTTCCCTTCATGACCGTGTGCCATTGATGCTTTCGTGGTCTTTGTCGCTAGCTGCCGCCTTAATTCCACGTTTCCCTGATAGAGTTCAACGATAGCTAGCTTTTCTTGCTTTAGTTGTTGAGATGGTACTTGCTCATTTTCTCCTGTGATATCCACTCTCCTTGTTCTTCTCCTGTCTGCGTGGCTTGATGCCCCAGTAGGTTCTAGCCAGATGGCACATCTGAGTAGTTCTTCAGCTATCGATCTGACGCGCGGTTCTTCTGCAATTTGAGCTTCCATGATCTCCTTGTTCTTTCTTGTCCTGCCCATCCTCCAAGGATTTTTTTTTTGGGGAGAGGGGGCTCTTACTATCTTCCCTTCTTGTGTGAATCCCTCTAATTCATATTTTTCATGATTTGATCTGGTCTTCTCTGTAGGTAAAAGAATAATTCCTTTCACGTCTCTGGGAATGCCTGCTGCAAGTGAGAATGAATCCCAGTCCTTTTGGGGCTCATACCTTGCAGTTATGCTGCTCCATGCACCTTTCCTTGAGTTTTGAGAGGTCACCATGGTGTGACCAAGGTGAACTCTTTGCACAATGTATCCAACAAACACAAAGGGGGAAAGGTTCTGAACAAGATGGAATGGCAAGGGAAATTGCAAATAGAGTTTAGGCCTGGTTCTATGACTGGAGAGAATGTAGACCATCCAAGATTTATAATGAATTAGACATGAGAGGAAATCATGTTGGAGGACAACGAATTCATGGTGACGAGATGTTCCAAGTCAAGTTGCAAGTTTTCCATGGCAAATCCCCATGTGTAGGATACAGGTGATAAGGCTTGTTGGGCATGCATGATACGAATACCACAATTTTTCATTCCCTCGGCCTTCATGATGAACTGATAATAACTGCTGTACTTGCCGACACGATCTCCATTAACCACTTGACTCGACCCGGGGCATGTAGAGACTAGTTTCTTAACAGGACTTGACCTTCTTGGAAAATACATACCTGTACCTCTTATACAAGTTTCAAATATGACATCCCTTCCCATTTCCAAGGGCCAACTGACCACTTGCTGACTTCAAACTCACGGTGTTACGTACCTGACTTCACATGTTTGGGCGCATGGGTCAGAATGTGGCTTTAAACCAATTCTAAATGGAAAGATATATGGTGGCGCTAACAACTAGCTCCAACGGGGATGCTATCCTCCTTGTGAGATAGAAAAGAACAGTAGACCACAAGCCTGACCATTGGGCTTTATTTGACCTCTAGACACTGAGAAAAACAAACTAAACCTATCGACGCAACTTCTAAGACTTCAGCATAAACTTAGGGCCTTCACTTCGGGCTTAAATTTTTTGTTGACCTACAGACTCGACGAAAAAATAAATGACTATTTACAATGACAAATGACTTAAACGGATTTTATTTCATCAGGTAATGTTTGAGGAACCTACCATTTACAGGGCCCCAATCAAAAGTTTATCCATCTAACCCTTCTAGAAAATAAGCGTTTTTTCCTCTATGATCGCTGATTCTGAATGGACCCATCCAAAGGTGATCAAACTTTGCATGCTTTCCTTTTCCTTCATTTCTCACGTCCAATCTCAAAATTAATTCACCCAATCAGAAATCCTCTGGCTTAGAATGCTTATCGAAAGCCTTCTTCATTTTTTCCTGATGGAGCTGAGACTGATTATACACCTATTCCCTTCCCTATTGTGTGTGAATTAGCTGATTTATTCTCCTTTGCGCATCATTTGGCTCAACTTCCTGTTCTTACAACAACTTCCTGATGGGAGGTCCCAATGAGGTAGGGAAGATTGCGTCTACGCCGTAAACGATATGGAAAGGTGATGTCGATATAGACTTCTTGGTGGTGACCTGATCTGCCCACAATGTGTAGATAAGCTTCTTATTCCAGGAACTCTTGTTGTCTTGGAAGAGTCTTTTGATGATCCTGGTTAGGCTCTTATTTGAGGACTCTGCTAACTCGTTTCCCTGTGGATAGTATGCCATGGAATTCCCCAGGGTTATGTTATAATCTTGACAAAATTTCTCCATCTTCTTAGACTTGAATGCGACTACATTATCTGTGATGATCTTAACGGGACACCCAAACCTTGACAAGATGTTTGTTTCCAGGAATTGGATAATGACCACGTTGGTAGCTTGCTTTGTGGGGATCACCTCTATCCATTTCGTGAAATAGTTGGTGGCTGTTAGTATCCATTTGTGCTGCAAAGAGGATGGTGGATTTATATCTCCTATGAAATCTAGACCCCACTACATGAAAGGTTCTTTGACTGATATCGACTTTAGCGGTAGGGGCTGTAGCTTTCTTCTTCCATCGAAATCTGGCATTCGTGGTAGCTGGAGACCTCTTTATATATGTCAATGAAAATTTTCAGCCAGTATTAACCCGCCCTCAGGATTTTTTGCATGTTGGTCTTCTAATAGTTGTGCCCTCCACAGTTGCCTCTGTGAAATTCTTGTATGGCCCATTTCACGTCATCCTCCAACAAACAACTCAACGATATTTCCCTGGGGTCTGTTGTTTATGAATCTAGTCCTCGCAGTGTCGTTATTATGATATTTCCCACCTCATCCTTGCATACTTGGATAATCTCACTGGTCGATCCAAAACACAATCCCAACATCTAGAGGATTTGTGCATCATCTTTCAAAGGTGTTGCAAATACAAAATTTATTTAAACCCCCTTTAATGTGTTTTTTTTGTCACCACTGCACATTTTATCATATTCATAATATCCCTTGAGAAAGGAATCATAGTATACCCCCTTAAGTTCTAGGACATCTGTTAAATCCCCCCTCCCAAGTATTTTCACTAGTTACATAGTCTGTAAGGAAAATCCAACGTTTTACGTCACTTTGTCCTAAATTATGCAACTTGGGCCCACGGTTTCTTGTGCCCTTTACACCAAGACATCCCATTTCAATTGGATAATAAATATCAACAAGATTTTGAAGTATTAAAATAGGCCCTCTCAAAATAACATTTAATTATTCCCCTAAATTCAATAAATATTATACCATGTACCTTTAAACCTATGAAGTATCAGTCCTAGGAATCCTCATACATCAAGGAAAATATGGGTGAGAGTGGATCATATACCATGTCAGTAAGAAATATTTGGGCCCTCCTCTTGACTACAAACTTGAAAAAAATTCGGCTCTCGCCATGGTTCACATAGTCCAAAAATTGTTCCATTAGATTTTTCTACGAACCACAAAGGTC
The DNA here is from genome assembly GCA_009831015.1 of Picea engelmannii. NCBI lineage: Eukaryota > Viridiplantae > Streptophyta > Pinopsida > Pinales > Pinaceae > Picea > Picea engelmannii. Next base: position 27,580 of record ML852398.1, read on the forward strand.
ATCACAAAATCCAACCCCATGCATTACCTGCTTAGACAATGACAAATCAATGGAAAATTCTCCCTATGGATTGTAATTCTCTAGGAATTTGATCTAGATTTCACCACTCCCAAAAGTAAGAACGAGTTTATCCTCACGTAATTCATCACCGATTTACCATATGACACCAAGGACTCACTCGTGAATGAAAACTTCCCTGATGAGCATCTATTTTTCATCTCATTAGAAGACCCTTGGTATGGTGACATCGTCACTTACCTTCGCACCCAAAATTTTATTTCACATGTCTCACGAGATGATCATCGACATATCTGCCACCAAGCCCCAAATATCTCCTCATAAGAGATGTTGTATATTGGTGGGGATTCAACACCATATTATTTTTTTGCTTTGCCCTTAATGAGGTAGAGCGAGTCCTTAATGATTTCCACAATGGATTTTTTGGTGGGTACATTTCTAGTATTCCCATCACCTAGAAAGTCACTCAAGTTGGTTACTTTTGACCTACATTATTTCATGACTACATTCAATCCATCAAGTGGTGTACTAAGTGAAAAATATTCACACACAAATCACAAGCCCCACCAACTCCTTTACACGCAATCATTATCGTTGGCCCCTTCTACAAATGGGGCATTGACTTCATGACGTGCAACCCCCCATCTAGCAATGGTCACAAATGCATCATTGTGGTTGTTGACTACTTCACCAAATGGGTTGAAGTCATTCCTACTTTCAACAATACAGTAAATAAGGCAGCCCGCTTCTTTTTCAATCATCATGACCCACTTTGGGGTCCCCCAACAGTTAGTCTTAGATCATTGAAAACATTTTGAAAATTAAGTATTTGAGGAATTATTCTCACATCCTGTCTTCACTGTTATGGGATTTTTACCTTGTGACCTTGGGTCTTTGTCACAATATATCCTAACCATTCTTAAAAGAAGGAACCTACCCTCCCACTAACAAAATTTTAATAAAATAAGTACTTAAAAGAGAGAAATAAAGACTGTGTACCTTGTATCCAAATGTTCAGTGTAGATCCCCATTCTCAACCTTTGATTTGCGCATGATCCTTGCTTGTACTAGCCTGCAAAAGAATATCAAGTATATATTGCTACAAGGTAGTTATCGAATCAAGTTATGCATATAATGTGTAAATTCAAATATGTATAGCAAGTTTAACATATATAAAAAGATTGAACAAAATTACACTTATATGGAGGGAAAGAGAACTATTTTATTGAATAGTAAAAGTAGGTAAGTTACAACCTAACTCTAACCATCGACACTTCCTTGAATCCAATTGTCTAAGTTTCTCCACCATACCATTCAACCATTAACGCATCAAAGTGGATGTTCCTCAAATGACCCAGAAGGGATAGGAACACACCCAACGATCATATAGGAGAGAGGAAGGAATATTGGAAAACAAGTTTCCAAATTAGGGGATGATACTCATAGGTTTAGGGAATAGGGGATCTTGCAGATCGACAACATAATGTTGCACCAAGGTTGTCTCTCCTCATACATACCCCCATAGGTGATTATATACCATCATAAAGAGGTTGAGATGGTTATATTTCATTGTGTACAGGCCAATAGAATTTTTGGAATGGGCCAAACCAAAAACCCCTCCCAAAAATGTGGAGTATTTTTATTTTTTCAAAAACTTGAGGGTATACACAGTTTGTACACTAGAAAATAGAGTATATACATGATTTGCACATGGGTGAATAGTGTATGACAACAAAATTGTTGTTTTTTGGATGAATCTGATGAAGGAGAGTGGGATTTAGTTCTACAAGCTAGGAATGGACTAGGCCATCTCGGAAATGAAAATGTAGTGTGGAAATTTGTGGTATAATAGATTCCCCTTAATGTATGAGGTTATAAGAGAAACTAATGGCCGAAATAAATTATAACTCTGAGAGGTGAGGATGCATTGAAGTAAGTCCCAATGAAATTTCCTAGATAGTTGATCCAAGAACAAAACCGACAATAGAAATCAAGTAAGAGTATTATCCTCCTGAGTCAGGCATAACCATGCTCAGGAGTGATGTAAGCATGACATATAAATCAAGTATACCATGGATCCATGATTAATGAAAGCATAATTTATGTCCATGGCCACCAAAACTATACACAATGGATGCATGTGATATATATAAAAGTAGCAATCATGGCCATGAAAAAATACATAGTGGATCCATGAAAATGTAGATCATAGCCATGAATGGATACATAGTTGAGAAATGTATCAAATAAAATCATAGGATATCTGGAGCCAATGAAGTGAAAAAATTGATCCTCTGCAAGTACCAATTTCACTGAGGGTGGTACCATCAATACAGGTCGGGTGGGAGCACAAAAATGTGATGTTCATACTCCACCCGAAGTCTTCAAAATGATCTGTCGTGGTACGAGTCTATTACATTGTGCAAATATATGTGTTCAAGTCAACACGATGAGGCATCGTTTTATTACCAGTCATTGATTTATATCGTTAATAAACACGAGACACCCCATCGATGATGATGATGGGCGTCAATGTACCTAGTAAAATCTAACAAGTGTGAATAAATGAGCTAATGTCGAACACCTAATAGAATCTACCAATCATAGGACATTGATGTATTCCCACTTTCAATAATGAGGGAACCTGCCACTCATGAATGCAATCCCCAAGGTACTAAAATGACTCTATATCCATGACCTGGAGTAATATGTGTTGAAGTCGATAGGAAGAGATCCGCTAGAAGGAGGGAATTAACACATACCCCATCATCCAACATGAGGAGTATAAGAAGGAAAAATATTTTGAAGGAATCAAAAGAAAATATTGTAAGGACCACACCGAGGTATGACTTTGGCATGCACCAGATGGAATACTACACAGCAAAGAATTTATGAATATTATCCAATGATGAATAATACTGAGAAATATGAGGAATCCACCAATTGGGTCAGATGGAAACCAAGGTACCACACAAATCCTTATGTGTGATGATTTTTGTTGAATTAAAACACAAGGGAAATTTCTCAGTCAAAGACCAATGATGGTTTTTCATCTGTTTATCCTAGAGTCACCTGTCAATGATGGAAATAGGCCCAAGGTGCAACTCTAGGTCATACTCTTAGATAAATGTGTCATAGTCAATAAGAGCAGACCCTCTAGCAAGAAGTAAATGAGGACCTTATATACTATCATGAGTGAAGTACAAATATACTTGTGAAACTGAGACGTACTTGATTGACATGGGAAGGCCGACTTGGAAAGTCAAATATTTCTACAGAATGGTCGAATCTTGATGAAAATTACCTTGAAAAACATTATGGCATATTACGTGATTTAGGCAACATGGATTACAAACTAGGATGCATTTGAGATACAGAAGGAATAGACAAACACTCCATATGGCTGGAAGAATAACCATCCAAAGGAGATTATACTCAACAACGAGAAAAAATATCCTAAATCCATACTAAACCCAAAATAATTGAGACATTGACTCAATGATTATGATTTGTTCAAAGGTGACAATACTACTGCCAAACAAAGATATAGATGCTTTCCCCCATTATTTTTAGTTTTTTATTTCTTTTTCTTTTTCATATTATTAAAGCCTGGAAAAATAATAAAAGAATGTTATAGTACAATGGAGGAAACAAGTGTCGCAGGTAGAAAAACTAGTTCCAGAGTGCAAGGAACATACCTATGCTCAATGCAAGGAAGCATGTGCAGGATAAGGACACTCAGAGGAATGTCTCCTCCAGGATTAAAAGGTGTCGAATTGCGAAGGAATAAATTGCAAAGCTAGAAACTGGTAGGAATGCATAAGAAATTGTTTCAACAATAGCAATCTGAGACCTACATTAGACCTAGAAGTGTAAACGGCTAATATGCAAATGCAATTACAAATCAATAAAATTTTGGAAGCCTCATGGCTAAGTTAGCCATAAATATATTGAGAGGAATTCGTGAGGCTTCAATGCAAAGACATGGAAGGACTAAACAAGGTTTCTGATCGTATAGAAAAAAACTGTAGCATGGGTATCAAAAAGGCTAATAAGGTTCTAACTAAGAAACCCGTGAAAAGGTAAGCTCTACCATCCGTAACGAAACCTTTTAAGCAACTTGAAGGTATAATGTCATGAACAAATGGGGTGGATCCTATGGAAGATATGTGATTGATAAAAAAAAATTCATTATGCAAGTGAGATGGAACCTACATTATATGCTAGTAAAGAACACAATACTTGTTGAAGAGTTTGAAAAATGATGACATATGTAGTAGCATATGTTATAGGTAGTCCTGTAGGTAATGGCCATAAAACAATTGAGAAGAATATATGCAACTTCAATTCAAAGACATGGTGGAACTAAATAGGACACTCGATCCTATGAAAGTATTTCATCATGGGTTCCAACCTACGAACAAGGTTATAACTAGAGAACCCATGAATGGTAGGCTCTACCAGGTGAATTACAACACTATAAACAACAAAGAAGGTTCCATGTTGTAACTCAGTAGGGTCAATCCTAAGGAAAAATGAAATGAGAAAGGATAATGCAAAAATGCATGAAGGGGAAAATCTAAGCTATATGTCAGTTTCAATATCATTACCTATCAGAATGGATCGACATGGAACGAAAAGGTACCAAATAAAATATATCCAAAGTCCTATATATAAGACCAAAAACACTCTCCTAGAAGTCAATGAGTCCAAATTAGAAACCTCTGATAAAAACATGTGCTATGGGATACGAAACTTGAAAACAAAAAAGCCTAAAAGTACAATATGTATAGAGAATTGCATAGCCTTGTGGTCTATGCATAGTAGTTCTCTAGTTAGAGCCCATTGCTAGGCTCAGCCCAAGGTTTTATTTGGTAACCAACCTGTAAGTTTCCATATTAAGAAGAGGTCAAAATCCATAATCATAGCTTCAAGGATGGCCTCATCTAAAGAAAACTCAAGATCCATGAAACCGGGGCTCGACAACACACAAATACCATGGCTTGAGGTATCACAAACACTAAGATGAGACTCAAGAGGTAACACCATATTAATCAGGCCAATAGGGGGAAACAAGGGCTCCCATGCCCCCATTGGATAAAACACTTGATCAATTTCTGATACCTTGTCTCAAGAAGGAGAACATAATTATAAAGATCCCATCTCAATAAAAATCGAACATCGAGGATAAGATGCCACATAATTCACTTGTGGCAGGAAAAAGTCTACTCAGACACTAGGAACACACAAAGGGGAAACCTAAGCTTAAATTGAACTAGGATGGTGATTATTAGATGAAATTTGATCAATAGTGACAACTCTTCCATTGTGAGGGAAATGCATCATACAAAAGAGCATAGACACCACAACCTTCATAGCATAAAAATAATCACGCCCAAGAATCATATTAAATTCTAAAGGTCCTAGAACCACTAATAGATCGACTAGGACAATATTTCCACCTAAAGTAATAGGAAACTGAGGAATAATCCCGAGATATTCACTAGGTCTTCTATCAAAATCCAGCAGCTCACTGGTAGATGACACAAGCTTGGGAGAACCAAAATATTTCCAAGACGAGGAGTATAAAATAATTGTATATGATCCTTCATCTACAATACATCGACAAATTCCTTTCAACATAGATTCAACTAGAACTGCTATCTAGAAAGTTGCAGAAGAAGGAAGGTGAGGCTCTACAAGATCATTCCAATAAAAGGAAACCATCCTAGGACTTGGAGGGAGTGTACTAGAAGAGAGTATGATTCCCCCTTGTTTAGAAGGTAATGAACAAGAAATGATAAATATAGAGTCGAAATATGCATCACTCCCTAAAATAAGAGGGGGATTAGTCGAAGATTGCATCGGTGAGAACACTTCCTTAGAATTGTCACTCTCCAAAATAATAGTGGGATCAACTGAAGATTGCATCAGCATGACCACTTCCTCAACCAATGGTTGAATAAGATGCAACACAACATTTTCAAGAGATGCATCACCCCCCAAAACAAGAGTGGTTTCGTCCAAAGATTTCATTGGAACGACCACTCATCAACCAAAGATTGAATAGATTTTTGGGAAACCAAATATGACTCAGAACTAGAAGGGACTTCAGAAAAGGACCACGCTCTTTGTACCATGACAATAGCAGGGAAGAAATGAGTAATTTTGTCTCCCTTGCAAATATTATAGGGTAACTTATTCTTACTTCCTATATGTCTAGGCTTATCAACTGTATCAATACCCCCATTAGGACTTGTAGTAGCTGGTGGGTTTCTCCCGACCAAAGTAGCAGAGGTTGAGTGTTGGTCTCCAACATGACTTGCAGAGGTAGGTGACTTTTTTCTAGTATAAATAGTAGTGACTAGACTTGTTCCCCCACCATGACTTGTAGTGATTGGTTTCTTTCCTCCAGCATGACTTTCATAGGCTAGGTGTTGGTCTTCAACATGACTAGCAAAGGTTGGTGACTTCTTCTTCTTACTCTTCCTCTTCCTATTCCTTTTACACTTTTGGTTACTAGTAGCAAAACTTTCATCAGAAGAGGGAGAAGGAGAACAAGTAAACTTTGTGGATGTAGAAGGTAAAGGATCGACATCAGTATGATTCCTCTGACATAAGGTTCTTATCTCAGAAGCATCAAAAGAATTTGGGACATTCATAGTGGTCCACAACCAATGGATCATCCTACATTCAACCTAGTAGTGTTCAAAGTGGCCATCAACGGGGCACCAACATTTCCAAAGAACGAAAAAGCACAAGAATACCCATGGGAAGGGGTCTCTTGGTTGGTATCCTCAATAAATTTGGCCATGAATTTCTTATGCATAGGTTCATCCCTTGTGGGATTGTTCATGTCCATAAAATTCTCATGCACTGACTCTGGAAAATCAGTGGTATAAAAAACCATGTCTTCTAGGAGGCGTCTCCACAGTTTCAAGAGAAATACCATGGGTCCTCCCTAACCAATGGAGTGGTTGGTCGACCACCTATTATAGCCATAATTCCTACCCTATAATATAGAGAGGAATTCATTAGAGGATAGAATCCAAAATACACCTTTTTTTGGATTACTTAGAGGGGAGGTGAATCAATAATGCAAAAATTTAATCCCTTTTAACCATAAAATGCAAGTGTTAAATCAATGTAGTATTATCATCCAATAGTTGCAGAGTAAATAAACAATAAAAAAATGATCAATCATACACATACATAGTACACCAATGTTTTTATGTGGAAATCCAAAGTGGGAGAAAACCACATAATTATTTTTCTTATATGTATTTAAGAATTGCATTCATTGGAAGCACCAACTTCCTTTGTTTTCCAGCTACAACTAGAAGGAGGCTCCAACCCCCTAGATTCTCAGGCTACAACCTAAGGGAAGCTCCAAATCCCCTATTCTCTAGCTACAACCAGAAGGAGGATACAACCCCCTATGTTCTCTAGCTACAACCGGAAGGTGGCTACAACCACATGTCCTTGCCCCATCCAACTGCCCTTACATAGAAGTAGAATGATGGAACCATTGTCACACTATAACGGTGAGATATGTGAGATATATTGTTGTAAACCTATACCAATCGACATGTAATAAACATGTAACAACCTATACCAATAACCTATGACAACATGTACCTCAACCTGTACCATAAATAAATGCATCAACCATGCACCAAACTTGTACAAATAACCTGTCCAAACAACCTATAATCAACTTGTACCATAAGCAAGTGCATCAACCATGCACCAACATGTACCATCAACGAGTGCATCAGCCATGCATCAAATATGTACCAATCATGCATCAAATACACATAAACTATGACTCATAAATATGTAGCAACATCATCAACTATACACATCATGTATGTTCCAACTCATCAACTACTTGTCTCAGCCATGTACCCAACATGTACCTCAACCAAAATCCCTCATCAATTTCATCATCCAAATCTAATTTTTAACTGTATAATAGAGCTGGTGTATATGATCACATACCTGGAAACCTTTCTTAACTTTAACAACAAGAGATTAACATTTTCATCAAGCTTTACTTTAGTCTCACATGACTAGTTTTGGATTAGTCAACAACCCTAACTTGAAATAATCATAACTATGTACATGTAATGAATAAAGGTCTAAAAATGGTACACAATGTTCTTCAAAGTCATTTATGCAATTCCTCCAGATTTCACTACTTGGAACCTCTCAGAAAAGGAGTTATAG
>ML852398.1:35926-66302 GCA_009831015.1 Picea engelmannii
GTCAACAACCCTAACTTGAAATAATCATAACTATGTACATGTAATGAATAAAGGTCTAAAAATGGTACACAATGTTCTTCAAAGTCATTTATGCAATTCCTCCAGATTTCACTACTTGGAACCTCTCAGAAAAGGAGTTATAGCAAAAATGGCATACATTGTTGAATTTTGGCTTATTCTAGAGAGAAAACGTGTATAGCGTTCCTTGCACGGTATACTTGTTGTGTGGATATGAAAATGGTACATAGAATAATAAAGACTGTACTCTAACCAATACATTTGGTCTTACTAAATTTGGATATGTTATGAATAAGTTCTGAAAACACATGTTTTAGACTAGTTTTAGGACTAGCCACAAACCCTATTTTCCACGGAGTGTAAGTCCAAAAATACAATGACCCACAAGCTTAAATTTTTATCAAAAATACTTGGATATGTTTCCTCAACGGACTCTCAATTTCCCATTATGAATAATTCTATAAAAAAACGTTATTGTGAAAATGGTGAGATGACCTGTAAATAACATACCTTAGAAAGCATCAACAAAATAATTTATCTTCCCTTGAATTTTGACCTTCTTTACTTCACCTTCCCTCTAAAATTCATCTTAGATATCCTTTGGTTACATCAGTCACTTGTAGATATTCAACATGCTCAATTGTGATTAAAATGAGAGAGTATTTCCTCTTATTTATACTTTCATATAGCTTCCTCAAGGGGTTACCTTTTAACCATCTTAACCCACTTTCCTTATTTTAGGGTTAACCCACTTCTAACCACTTAGTAATTTCTCCGTTAACTTTATTATTTAAATAATTTATTTTGTATCCAATTTGACTTATAGTACACTCATCACTTCACTTTATTATTTACCTTCTAAAATCTCTTAAACCAGTTTCCTTATTTTAGGGCTAACCCACTTCTAACCACTTGTCCACTTAGTAATTTCTCCACTAAATTTATTATTTAAATAATTTATTTTGTATCCACTTTGACTTATAGTACACTCATCACTTCACTTTATTATTTAAATAATTTCTTCTTTGCAACCACTTTGACTACTTTGACCTTTTGGGGCTTCTAGATGACTCATGAGGGTTCTCCAACTTCACATGGCCTTAACTCTCTAACCGTGAGGAGTTATGTGATGTTACACATACCACCAAAAATGGAATGAAATGTAATATACATATAGAATAGTCTTACCTTCAAACATATTAAAACTCATACCATTATACATCAAACAAACTTGGTTTCGTTACCCAAACCTTTGTGCTACCAGAATTTGCTACCAGACTTTCTTCAAGGGTTGACATCAATGAAAACCAACCCAAATAATCAACAATATCCCCCTTTGGAATTTATGGAAACACTCTGATGCAATACTAAATTCATATCACTCATGTTCCCCCTGTGACCATCGCTCCCCCTGGAACCATTCCTTTGTGCTCTTTCTCCAAGCATTTACCTTTGCATATGATAAATCTCTCCCCCTTTGTGATCATCGACAAAGGCATGTTTCCATCCGAGGTTGCTCCCCTTAGCTGAATTGTCCTTGGGGATACTCCCCCTGATTGAAATCTTCCTGAAATTGATCCCCCAACCTGAACTGTCCTCTTTATGGTGCTTCCTCATGTAAATATAAGACATATAAGATAAGAATTCAAAAGCATTCATTTTGGAGTAGAAATTGATCCGAGTCTCTAGCAAAAATACTCAAAGGCTTCCCTTGGAAGAGATTTTGTAAATATGTCTGCCACTTGTTCTTTTTTGCCCACATATTCAGCTCTGGTGTTCTTCTCTCCAACTTGTTCCTATAGAAAGTGTTACATTATTGGAATGTGATTCATCTTGGAGTGCATCACTGGGTTATTTGAGATACTGATGGCGCTTGTATTATCACAATAGATTGGAATGGACTCATCATACTCAACCTCTATATCTATCAAAATTTGTTTCATCCATAGAACATGAGTACAACATCATGCTTCCACAATATACTATGCTTCGGTTGTATATAAAGATATTGATGATTTTTTCTTGCTTAGCCAAGATACTGTTAAACACTCACCCAAGTATAATGTTTCTCCACTGGTGCTTCTTCGGTCATCAATGCAACCTGCCCAATCTGCATATGTGTATGAAATAAGTGATATATCCTTTCCTTTTGGATACCATAATCCAAACTCTTATGTTCCTTTGAGATATATGAAAATCCTCTTCACTGCTAAATCATGTGATTCATTTGGTGTTGCTTGAAATCATGCCACCTGTCCAACTGGCTGCATTACATCTGGTTTGGATGTTTTCACATATAGTAAGATACCAATCATTGACATGTATTGCCTCTGGTCTACAGACTTTGAATAATCATCTTTGCTCAACTTGCAATTGGTTTGCATAGGAGTGGTAACTGGTTTGCAATATTCTATTCCAAACCTCTTTAGCATTTCTTTGATATACTTAGTTTGAGAAATAAAAATTCCTTGGTTGCTTTGACGTATCTAAAGACCCAGAAAAAATTATAGCTCTCCAAGTAATGACATTTCAAATTCATTTTGCATATCCTTTGCAAATTTATGTCTTAACCTGTCACCAGTACTTCCAAAAAAATATCATCAACATAAACTTCAATTAATAAAATACTATATTAAGTTAACTTGATGTAGAGGTTGTTGTCTGCACTTCCTCTTCTGAATCCTTCCTGATGTAGATATTTAACCAATCTAGAGTACCATGCTCTAGAATCCTATTTTAGACCATACAAGGCCTTCTTCAATTTGCACACATAATCTGCGTTTTATGACAACTAAAATCCTTTTGGTTGTTTAATGTAGACTTCTTCTTCATCTTTTGCTTCTTCTTCGTAAAGTTGTTCCACTGATTCATTTTCTTCTTCCTTTGATTCTCGTCCACTTGTTTCATCAATTGTTACATTAATGCTTTCCACAACTTTGTTCAATCTCATATTGTAACACTTGTATTCTTTCCTTGTACTTGAGTAACCAACAAGTACTCCTTTGTCCACACGAGAGTCAAACTTTCCCATTCTTCCATATTTTGTTTTGATGTAGCATTTGCTTCCAAATACTTTGAAGTGCTTCACATTTGTTGGTATTCCTTTCCATAGTTCATAGGGAGTTTTTCCATTATTTTTTCTTAGCATTACTCTGTTTTGAATGTGAACTGTTGTATGCACTGCATGTGTCCAAAAAAAATATCTATCAATTTGTAATCCATTAGCATTGTTTGAGCCATTTCCTGTGTAATTCTCATCTATTATGATAATGTTCTTTTGTCTCTAAACCAATCTATGAATCCATGCTCTTGTCCACTGTAATATATATGTCCAAAATTGCAAAGTGTTTTTATGAATCCATATTTTCCCATACTGTCCAAGACTCTACTGCACAACTATCCATAATACTAACCCATTTATCACTACACTATCATGAATTCTTCACTACTACAACTAATTAATCTATCAAACTGTACTTCTGCTAACTGACTGCTCTGGATCTATCTACTCAAACTATGCAAGTTGCTCGAAGGATGTTTCTTTGGTTTGTCACAACTACCACATAGACTTCCCCTATCTAATATTCATATTACCTGGGAGTCGCTAAGCCAGATAGATCAGAACAATTCCTTCTCTGATGTGTATTCATCATCATCTTCATTGGTAGCTTCATCATCTCTCTAAGATCTAACTACTTTCTTTCTATCTGTGGATTCATCTTTCACTACAATTCCTGAAAGTATAATCTCTTGAACATGTTCCTTATTTACTTGTCCTTCTTTTCTTTCAATTATTTTCCAAACCTTTTTGTATTTGACGTCTTTCTCTGTAGAATTTTCTTCATCTCCTTTTATTGCCAATCTTTCGATCTCTGGGACCTGGTCTTTGTTCACTTGTTCTTTGTGTTTTCTTATCCATACTTTCTTATATTTGATATCAGTGTGATATTTCATCGAAGTATCAATCAGGCTTCTACAATCAATACACATGTTTCCATAGTTATGGCATTTGTAACATTCAATGTTACGTGGGGCCACATATTCACTTCTTTCTTGAACATCTGTTTTATAATCACTGCAATCTGCAACCTTATGTCGAAAATTATTACAATAAAAACAATGACCATAAAATAAATTTGTATACTTGGGAGTGAATGATCTTCTTTGTGGTGTAGTCCTTCTTAATTTCTTCCTTGATTGATCATAATCATGATTGAATCTTTTTTGTGGCTTGAACATGGATGGTCTTATTGAAGATGTATCTTCAATATTTTTCTTAGATTCCAGTTGACAATGATTCCTTCCTTTGAGTACTTCTACATAACTCTTTCTATTTGCTTCATTCTTCTTTTCTAGAAACCTAGAGTGTCTCTCTTCATTGTATATAACTGATGGATGTTTCTGTCTCTTCAATGTTTTTGTTGAACTTGATGATTTTACTTCTCAATGTGACAACTTCTTCTTCAAGATTCTCAACCTCTTCTTCTTTCTTCATTATCTGAGACTTCATGACTTCTTATGTTCTTTTTGCTTCTTCAATATGAATTTTTAATGTTATTATTTCTTCTTCAAGTACTTTCTCTTCTTGACCAAACTTTGCCTCAAGATGGTTTAAATCACTAGTTATTTCCTTAAGATGATCTGTCAATATCTTCTCTCTAATTTTTGCTTCTTCCTTCTGTGTTTCTATGTTGGCTTCCAAATATTGCTTTTGATATTCAAGATTTTCTTTAATATTTCTGGCTTCTTCTAGCTGAGTTCTTAAGTTCTCGATGACCTGTTGGGATTCTTAAAAAATGTGAACACTTTCCTTTTGTTTCATCAATTCTTTCTTCAGTGACTTTTTTTCTTCTCTTAGTTCATCTAAAGCACTAATTAATTTTTCTTCATAATTGTCTTCCTTTTCAATTAGTTTTTCTGTCTCATTTCCTTCATGGAATTCTGTTTCAAGATGTCCATGTTTTTCACAATTAAAGAAAAACAACATACCTCTGGTGATTATGTACTCTTCATCTTTTGAATTTGTTTGACATGGTGAACATGATTCTTCTTGATCTGTATCTGCATCTTCTTTGGCATTTTATGAATCTTCTATGGGTGAAGAATATATGTCATGTAACTTATCCCAAATTTCTTTGGTTGATGAACATTTACCAACCTTTTCTCTTACTGGATTAGGTAATCCTTTCCAGATGAAATCCATTGCTATTTTGTTATTCTTCTTCAATTCCTTCTTGGCTACAGTCTTTTCCCTTTTTGAATTATCATATCCTGTAATGACTGATAGCCAAATATAATACCCATGTGCCTGTAAAAATAATTTCATCCTTCCACTCCATAACTCATACTTTAAACCATTCTGACCATTAAACAATGGTACTCCATTCTCAGAATAATCCATAATATCCTTCCAGTGGTTAAAATATTTCCTGAAGGAACCTGCTCTGATACCAATTGTTGTATTACTGAGAGTGGGGGTGAATCGGTAATAGAGAAATTTAATCTTTTTTAACCATAAAATGGAAGTGTTAAATCAAGGTAGAATTATCATCCAATAGTTGCAGAGTAAATAAACAACAAACAAATGAGGAATCATACACATACACAGTACACTAGTGTTTTTACGTGGAAACCCAAAGTGGGAGAAAACCGCAGAATGCATTTTCTTATATGTCTTTAAGAATTACATTCATTGGAAGCACCAACTCCCTTTGTTTTCCCACTGCAATTGGAAGGAGGCTCCAACCCCCAAGTTTCTCAGGCTACAACCTGAGAGAAGCTCCAACTCCCCTATTATCTGGCTACAACCAAAAGGAGGATACACCCCCCTATGTTCTTTGACTAACACTAGAAGGTGGCTACAACCACCTTTTCTTTCCCCGTCCAACCGCCCTGATGTAGAAGTAGAATGATGGAACCACTGTCACAATATCACTGTGAGATATATTGTTGTAAATCTATACCAATCAACCTGTAACAACCTGTACCAACATGTACCATACATCAACCTATACCTCAACCTATACCATAAACAAATGCATCAACCATGCACCAAACCTGTACAAATAACATGTCACAATAACCTGTCCAAACAACCTATAATCAACATGTACCATAAACAAGTGCATCAACCATGAACCAACCTGTACCATCAACAAGTGCATCAACCATGCACCAAATATGTACCAATCATGCATCAAATACACATAAACTATGACTCATAAATATGTACCAACATCATCAACTATACACCTCATGTATGTGCCAACTCATCAACTACTTGTCTCAACCATGTACCCAACATGTACCTCAACCAAAATCCCTCATCAATTTCATCATCCAAATATGATTTGTAACTATGTAATAGACCTGGTGTATATGATCACATACTTGCAAACCTTTCTTAACTTTAACACCAAGACACTAGCATTTTCATCAAGCTTTACTTTAATCTCACATGACTAGTTTTGGATTAGTGAACAACCCTAACTTGCAATAATCATAACTATGTACTTATAATGAATAAATTTCTAAAAATTGTACACAATGTTCTTCGGTATATTTTATGCAATTCCTCCATATTTCACTACTTGGAACCTCTCATAAAAGGATTTATAGAAAAACTGGCATACCTTGTTGAATTTTGGCTTATTCTAGAGAGAAAACTTGTAGAGCGTGCCCCAAACGGAATATTTGTTGTATGGATCTGAAAATTGTACATAGAATACTACAAAATATACTCTAACCAATACATATGGTATTACTAAATTTATATCTGTTATGAATAAGTTATGACGTTTTTACCCGAAACACCTGTTTTAGACTAGTTTCAGGACTAGCCACAAACCCTATTTTCCATGGAGTGTGAATCCAAAAATACAACGACCCACAAGATGAAATGTTTATCACAACTACTTGGATATGTTTCCTCAACATCCTCCCTATTTCACAGTATGAATTATTCTAGAAAAAACATTATTGCGAAAATGGTGAGATGACCTGTGTTGGTTTAATTCCTTCTTCTACCCACTGTCTAAGTTTATTGACCCAGGGTTCATGTCTGTCAGGATTCCAAAAAAGACTATAAAATATCAGCCCTCCTTTGAACCAAAAGGAAACACAGTACACAGAATGCGTTGCACAGTCTCACCTGAGATAGATTTAATGGGTGGATGTAAGACTCATGTGTTTACATCCTAGGATTGAGTGTGAGACAAGGGAGCTAAATATTGAACCATTATTATAATTGTAACTACCATATATTGTTGTTGTCCCTTGACCAAGTTTTGAGGAATACTTAGTCATATTTGACCATTTTCGGTACTTCGACATCCAGTCAGAGAAGGAGCGCATGGCGAAGAGGAGATCACGGGATCTCCACCCCTTTTTAGGGATTTTTGGGATTTTTGGGAATATTGTAATGGGAAAGGGACATCGACCCTTATTTAGGCCTTTTGTATGTATAAATAGAAGGGTAGGAGATGCGTATGAAGGGGGTGTGTGATGTAAAGTGAATGGCTTAGTGCATAAAGTAGATTTATGTGATTAGACGTCTCTGTGACTGTAAGAACTCTGTGCGTACTGTAAGCATTGTAAGTATTGAGTGCATGGGTTAGAGGAGGACTTAGTGCTTGGATCTACCCGAGGAAAGAGGATCTAGCGAGCTGCACAGATCTCTTGTCCTAGGCAGGGTAGGATCTTGAAGGCTTTGTGCTGTAACTTGGTTTACAGAAGATAATAATAGAAGAAGACTTTGTGGATGTAGCCCCAGGGTGGGGGTGAACCATGGTAACTCTGTGTATTGTGCTGATGTGTTTGTCCCTCTCTTGCTAAGTGCTCTGATATGTTTAGATAGATCTATTGATTCTTTGTGCTTATGAGATATGAATGCATGCTAGATATGATACATAAGATGCTAAGTGATTAATTTATTAAGTATAACCTATTTATCATTGCTAAGTGCTAGATCTGAGTAATTAATGCAGTGCTCTGTGCTTCTTCAAAGTGTATTAATGAAAGTATGTTAAGGAATAACTGATGCTAAGTGTGTTGTAAGAAAGATAATCACATATCTGTGTCCTAGATAAGGTTGCAGACATTTGAGTCCTGCAACCACCCCTGCCTCTACCTCGGGTGAGACTTCATATGCTTCATAGATGTTGCCGAAAGGGCGAGTAGTTAGGACTTTGTTGGTGCACTCTTGAGCGTTGAACCCTAGGTCTACCCCTGTGACAACAAATGGTTCCATTGCCAGGACTTGAAACTGTGATTGCTGGGAACTGAAGAAGAAGAAGCTTTGTGAAAAATAAGCTCAGTGCGTAGATCTGTTGCCCTAGTGCACATTGTTCTGTTTGACCTGTGAAGCTTTTTGCCAAGAAAGAGAGGTCATATTTGAAGAAGAGAGGCTAGATTTGAAGAAATAGAGGTCATATCTGAAGAAAAGAGGTTAGATATGAAGAAAAGAAGTCAGATATGCGAAGAAAGAGGTCATATCTGCAAGAAAAAGGTAAGATCTGTAAGCTCTGTGCTTTGATAAAGGTAAGAATAGTTAAACGTCTTAGATTTGGAAGTTTTGTTCTCTATAGAAGTAAGATAAGTGGACATTTTTGTTTCTAAAGCATGGATTTAGGTATGTTTGATTGATTCTGTCCTAGCTTCAAAAGTTTGATATGAATAGATCTGATAAGTATAGTGATATATATGTTATACCTATGCATCGAAAGAATGTTTGGACTAACAAGTGGATGCAGGATCCTAGAAAGAGTTTTTTGCAGGCTAGTCACTATGATCCTGGTGCACAGTATAGAAGGAGTTGCGGAACATCTAAACGAAAGAGAGGATTAACCCTCTGTTATAGTTGCAAAAGACCGGGACTTCTTACTAAGGAATTCCCTGGGAGAAGACCTAGCTGCCTCTGTTGTAAGGCCATGGACCATGAAGCCTTGGATTTCCCTAGAATGATTGCTAGGCTTGAGAAGCTGAATATGGAGCGAGCAAACCCTGAAGGAGATCAAGAGACCAAGATTATAGTAGAAACCCAAAAATAATCAGAAAAGATATTGCTACAGATGCAAGATACCTTGAATGACCACCGACATGTTAGGCTATCAGAGATAGTCAAAGAAAATGAGAAAATCAAAGAAAGAATAGGGGACTTTGACATTGACTGTACTCTTGATGAAGAAACACAAGTGAATATTATGCCAGAAAGAAATTGGGAAGCTATAGGAAAGCCTTCCATGATCCCTTCCCTAGGAGGAACAAGTTTCTTCATAGGAAAGCTAGTAAACCTATGTGGAAGGCTCGCCCAGATACCTATGACTATCAATCGAACTTCGACAGAGGAAGAATTTGAGATCATTAAATTTGTTGAAGACAACACCCCGTTTACCATGCTCATAGGAAAACCTTGGATTGATAGAGAACAAGCCAGATGAAAAGAAGAAGAAAAATTTTTGGAATAGAAGAAGAAAGAGTTAAAAGACTTTATGACTAAAAGGATCATGCACTTGATTGAAGAATAGAAGAGCATATCACAGATATTCAATATTAGCAACTCTGATGTTGAAGCTAAGAGAACACTTGAGGATCCACAGAATATCGAGCTACCTATTTTTGATACAGAAGAAGTATTATCAAGGAACCCTAGGAAAGATTTTCCACGGCGCGAAGTAACTAAGACCACAGAAGATAAACATCAGAATGGTAAAATCATTACTGAGACGAAGCTCACTGGAAAGAAGGCTAGGAAGTTAAGAAAGAAAAAGGCTAATATTGTAAGGTTACAAGAGGTTCTAGAGGACACTTCACAGCAAGAAGAATTGCATAATTGGAGCTTCGCCGAGATATCAAAAAAATGACATAGAGTACTTCGCCATGACGAAGCAATATAGCCGTTGGAACCAATATAGTTGTTCGATTGCCGCTCCAAAAGGGATCGAAAAGCAGTTATGGGTTACCACTAGACCGTTGGATAGCACTAGAACAAATATAATGGAGTTAATGAAAGCTTCATATCCGTTGCAAGCAGTCTATTGCAAAGTTACTTACTTATTCCTTCACGCCATGCCCAGAAGACACTTTTGCCAATTGAGAACTTGAACTTACAGAATACCTGCATTATGAAACAATGATTACTCCAGTTTTATTCTCTATCTGATTATGATACCGACAGTCCATTAACAACCTGAAACAATGATCAAGAGCTTACATGTCCAACGAGCTTAGCGCAGTAGAATAATCAGTGAAAGAAGTACTTTCTAGATTAAGGACAGAAAGAGTCATGTCAGAAAGAGGGATGTCCATTGGAGTCCAAGCCTTATCGTTGAGAGGTGTGGCAGGATCCCCATCAACTACTCAATCTAGAACATCTTGAGCCTGTTCAGAGTTGATAACTAAGCATAGGGACGACACAACCAACACGAAGTTAGTGCCAACCATCCTACCAGCTTACATTCCCCCTCTAAGTGGTGATATTAACAGGGACAGTGTCCCTAGAGACTTTGAATACACCCTAGTCCTTGCATATCTACTGAAAGGAGTTCGCACCTACTATGCAGTTCAAGACAAGGTTACAACATTGAAGTTTTGTGACTTCAACCTAGGAGACTGTAAATCCTACAACATGCTCGCACCATCTAAGTACTTAACGAAGACTAAGGGATGAAACTCAAATATCGTCCCTCAACAATGGACGATCAACCTTGTGCAGTCTACTCTGCTCAATGTTATGAAAATAATGCACTTCGACAAACATCAGGAGGTGACTGCTTGTGTGAAATTGATGCTAGCAAGTTACCACGGAGGATACCTGTGGTTAAATTGTCGCATAATTGTTGATACGACATTGATCAACAAGATTACTAGGCTTAGCATGCAGGGCCCTGATCCCCATGAGTACTACCCTGGAAATACCACGGACCATGCTCTTTCACAAAATATTAAAGAGGCTTATGGAAATGTTGAAAAAGGCACACGAGGTTACAAGGTAGCCTCTATCGAGAGTGGTGCAGTGCGCCTCGCATGTCTGCTGATAGCAGGGAAGATGGTATGTAAGAATAGACCTACACAAGTATATGGCTTTGTAGTTGACCTCATAGGGAAGTGCGCAGAGGGACTACAAATGAATTGTGCAAAATATTTGGTCAATCAACTAGAAATTGATTGTAGAGAATCCCAGAACCAGGGGCATGAATTCCACTTTAGCTAGCTGCTAATATTGATCGCCTTTGTTGCATGGGAGCTACCAGAAGGTGAAAACTTCCCCAACCTCGACCCATTCAAACCATTAGCTGTGAAGTTTAGTACCTTATGGTACTCGACAGACATGATCAAGCAATGGCAATCAAATTCCATTTTTCACAACTACTATAACCAACTAAAAGAAACCATAGGGGGTGAACCTCGCATAACCTCGAACACTTTACAAAGGTTTCGACCTTTGATAAAGTTCATCACGAACCGCCACTTTATATACCTAACTCCATGCACTAATAAACACCAAGAACAACTTCAGTCCTATTATAAGTTGAGCGAAGAAGACCTAGAAGAAATCACCAAGGAATGGTCGGTGGACCTCCTTGTTCCAGCAGATCCAGTGGACATTTCAGATATTGATAGCCTAGAAGCTACGCAGGACACACCTGGGCCCAGTAAGATGAATAAGACAAAGGAAAGAAAGAAGCATGAAGAGGTTCAGGATGTAGATAACTACTCTGTAAAGACAACTTCCATCACACCTGATCAAGAAGGTAACAACGATGACCTAGAGGAAGTCGAACAAAAACCAGAAGAAGAAGTCGAAGTTCCAAAGAAGAGAAAAGGGTCACCTTCGAAGTCTTCCTCTAAGAAGAAAGCAAAAGTGTCCATGACCAAGATGAAGACCATGCTCAACCCCGATGACTTCATCTTTCTCCTCGCAACTTTGAATGAAGCCATAGAAGAAATTACAGAAAAGCAGGAGGCCAAGCAACAAACGATGTATGACACAATTGAAGCTGAGCTCCAAGGAGTGCAGCGAGCACTTTAGTCTAACTGCGCAGTATCCACTACACCCATACCATAAGGAACAACAAAAGAAGGAGATGAATCAGTTCAACTCTGCAGGATTGCCGACATAGTCGAAGTACGCCTTTGGAAAGCGGAAGAAGTAACAGCACAGGCCACCCAGGCCCTAAAGCAAGCACAGGAGGAAATCATAGAGCAACATCGATCTACACAGCAAGAGAAGGAGGCCATCCATGATAAATTTGATAGAGACAGAGAAAAAATCCAAAAGGATAAGGAGCAACTTCTCGCGAAGCAGATCATAATCGAAGAAGCTGTCAATAGAGCATTTCACTCTGTGACTGGATTAGAAAAAAAGGCTGAAGAACCCTTAGACCATCAAGTGATGAAGCTTGTTGAAGTTATTCAGTAACTGCAGCAAGGAGTCGTGGAATTAGAGCTTCAGATCATCCCAAGTACCCTACAAGAAGAGCACGACCAACGAGAAATAAATCCCTGAGGTACAGTAGAAAGGATTAAATAACTCACTAAAGAATGAAAACAACTAAGTACCAGAAGTGTGCAGATACATGAGAACCTAACCGAGTACCCGGAATTACATAAACTGGAGTCGCAGCTCCAGGAGGCGAAGCAGCATGCAAATAGACTTCGGATGCAGTGTAAGGCCCTATCAACTATAGAGAAAATGAAGCGATCCCACGAGAAACGTGTCTCACAACAACAGATCCACATGATCCAGAGCAAGGTCATGGAAGTGATGCAACAAATTCAACCTTTGCAGGATAAGGCATGTCAACTATTTTTAGAGATTGACAACCAAGGGATAGAGCTACAGCAGGTCATGATTACAAAAGAGAAATGCCTAGAAGGACCAGTCAATAACAAACTCATCCAGGAGTTCGTCGAGCATGAGAAAATTGCCAAGCAGGAGGTCGAAGCAGCTCGAGCCAAGCTCGAGGCATTCGAAGTGAAACTGGTTAGACCTGAGTGACTCGGGATGAGTCACAAGTGAGTGTTGGGGGCCTGTTGGCCCTTAACCAAGTTTTGAGGAATACTTGGTCATATTTGACCATTTTTGGTACTTCAACATCTAGTCGGAGAAGGAGCGCATGGCGAAGAGGATATCACAGGATCTCCACCCCTTTTTAGGGATTTTTGGGCTTTTTGAAAATATTGTAATCGGAAAGGGATATTGGCCCTTATTTAGGCCTTTTGTATGTATAAATAGAAGGGTAGGGGATGTGTATGAAGGGGGTGTGTGATGTAAAGTGAATGGCTTAGTGCATAAAGTAGATCTATGTGATCAGACATCTGTGTGATTGTAAGAGCTCTGTGCCTACTGTAAGCATTGTAAGTGTTGAGTGCACGGGTCAGGAGAGGACTTAATGCTTGGATCTACCTGGGGAAAGAGGATCTAGCAAGCTGTGCATATCTCTTGTCCTAGGTGGGGTAGGATCTTGAAGTCTTTGTGTTGTAACTTGGTTTACATAAGATAATAGCAGAAGAAGACTTTGTGGACGTAGCCCTAGGGTGGGCGTGAACCACGGTAACTCTGTGTATCGTGCTGATGTGTTTGTCTCTCTCTTGCTAAGTGCTCTGATATGTTTAGATAGATCTATTGATGCTTTGTGCTTATGAGATATGAATGCATGCTAGATATGATACATAAGATGCTAAGTGATTAATCTATTAAGTATAACCTATTTATCATTGCTAAGTGCTAGATCTGAGTAATTACTGCAGTGCTTTGTGCTTTCTGTGAAGTGTATTAATGAATGTATGTTAAGGAATAATTGATGCTAAGTGCATTGTAAGAAATATAATCTCATATCCTTGTCCCAGATAAGGTTGTAGACATATGAGTCTTGCAACCACCCCTTCCTCTACCTTGAGTGAGACTTCATCTGCTTCACAAGTGTTTCCAAAAGGGTCGGTAGTTAGGGCTTTGTTGGTGCGCTCTTGAGCATTGAACCCTGGGTCTGCCCCTGTGCCAACAATTGTCATTTGCAACTACGCAAGAAATATAACAAATTATTCATTAAGAATAACAATGTCTATTGAAAAGATGATAAAGATAAACATACATTCATCACACAACATAGATGTTACAGTGGTTCACCCCCTCCTGGGCTATGTCCACAAAGTTTTGGCTCTTGGCTCTTTTATTATGGTATTTCCGCATCTGCAAAGTCACATGCTTTACAATCCTTTAGATTCTGGTAAGATCTATATGAGGTGGACTAGATTGCAAGAGGTTCCCTAGCCTATGATCTAACCCTCAAGATCTACCTTCCTATGTCCTTTCTAGCTCAACAGCTTACAAAATAGATCATACAACAGAAAAAATTACATATCGTATCAACTCATGCGTAACTACAATAACATACCAATACTCCGAAGCGAACCCTCTATGATACCTAAGCATCTATAGTTATACATTTTGGGCTCTTTAGTTGTTTACAATACCTTACCAAAACCCTAACCCTACCATCGTTAGGTCTTCCTCCCATGTGTGCGTGTTGTTCTTCCTTCCATTTGTTTCCTTCCTTGCATGCGCACGTGTTGTGCTTCCTTCCAGCTGTCTCTTTCCTCATGCATGCTTTCTTTCCCCAAAACAACCTTTCTTTTCCACTTTGGCCTTCCTCCAACAGGCCCCCAACACTGACATGTGGCTTGTCCCAAGCCACCTATCCTTTGTGTGCTTCTTCGATCTCCTTGGTGATCACCTGGAACTTTTCCCCGGGCTCTGCTGCTTGTGTCTACGCCTGCGCAGTCTTCTCCTTGAGTGTGTCCACTGTCTGGACCATAATTTTGTTGCTGATCAATTCCACACACTTTTCTTGGGTTTGTTCTATTTTTGTCTTGGCTTCTTCTACCTGTTCTAGGACTTCTGTTACCCGCTCTTGCGGTGGTTCCATTTGAGCATGTCGCTCCTGTTTCTAGGTTTCCACAGTAATTAGCTCTGCCTGTAATCTCTTCATGTCCTGTGTCCCTTTGACGCATTCTGTGATTAGTATTGTCTTATGCTTTTGCTTGAGCTCTTGACTGCTACATTGATCCTTTCTTCTTCCTTGTCCCATTGTTGGACCTGTTGATCCTCCTCTAATCTAGTTCAAAGCTATGTTGCTTTATTAAACAAGTTAGTTGTTGTGCTGACTTGTTGCTCTATCTCCTGCAGTTGCATTGTTGCTTCCTGCTTCCTTTTCTCCCTCACTGCTGGTGGAGTGGTTGGTGTGAGATGTTATCAGAGATTCTCTATCTCCTTCTGATTTTGATCAATTTCCTGTGCAATCCAATCAATATTTTTTGTTATTATGATTTCCTCTCTCTGCGCAGCCTATGGAATATTCTCATAAGTTCCTGCCACTTTCTGCTCCAATCCTTTTATGTGCTCCCTTTCCTCCCGGGTCTTAGATTTATCCTGCTCATAAGTTCCTGCCACTTTCTACTCCAATCCTTTTATGTGCTCCCTTTCCTCCCGGGTCTTAGATTTATCCTGCTCATAGACTATTTCTAGTGCGTCTCATTTGTTTCTTTCCTGCTTTAATTCAGTTAATTCCTTGCATTCTTGAGACTGTACCTCATGGTTCACGCTAACCTATAACCTATGTAGTTCCCCGACTGGTATCCTTGTCAACACTAGTTAGATTTGGCTTAAGTCCTTCAAGGGTGTCTGCCCCAAAATTTCGTCCATGCGCAGCATACTATGGGCGATGTGGAATGTTACATGTGGTTGCAGTATTGCCTGGACTGAATCTCGTTCTTCTTCTTGCACTCTTTCCTCTATTTGCGGTACTAATGGTTCGGTCCCCCTGTTGTTGGTTGTCTTCCCTTCCCCGATTTGCTTGAGGAACTACTGCATGTTTTCCATTTCCTCCTGAATCCTATCCCTGTGGTGTGTCGCATGGTCGAAGTCCTCGGATAGACAGTCCTGGACCATTTGTGCTATCATCTCCCCATCATCGTCTATGATCATATACTCTGGAGGTGTTCTTTGGGCCTTTGATTTCTTGTGCATGCCTCATGGCTGTGTGGATGTCCTCTTGTTTTCCCCTACTTCCTATGGTTTGGGACTTGTTGTGGTCTCTTGCACTCCCTCAGCCTATTTATGTTGTTCTTTGGCCGACTGTGTATTCTCCTTTTTCCCCTTCTGGGTCCCTATCTTCATTGGCCTTTCATTCATCTATGTTGTCTTACCCTGGCCCATTCTTTGTCTCTTGGGCACTTAGATTTCCAGAGGCTGCATTTCTCCCTGTCTTGCCTCTTCTTCTACTATTGTTTCCCGCAATTCCTGGGTGATGGTTGGAATCCTCCATTCATCGGCCCATTCATCGATGACCATGTCGATGTCACCCTATGTGATACAATAGTTCATCTGTAGCCACTTCTTATCAGGATCCTTCCGCGCCTATATCCACATTGTATCTTGTGTGTCCCTGAAGTTGGCAATGTTCCCATATCGCGTGATAGCCTCTGGTGTTATTCTCCACATCTTGGAGATGGCTTCTTGTAGGTCGCATAGGTATCCTTCAAAGATGGACTCGTTCATCCTCTTATGACTAGCACTTGACATTTCCTTTAGCAGTGAGTACCTATTTCCCTGGTTTGGTTTGGGTCTGGTACAAAAAGTTAGATACCTTGGTTCCCTCCATCCCATAAAGGCTATCATTGTGATCATCCATGAATAGTAAAACTATGTTCCTATATCCTGCGCATCCTTGCAGTCATCCAGGAACACGTTCAATAGGTATGGTTCCCAGCTCATTGTAGTGCCTTATGCGCATTGATCTGCAACTATGACAACTCCAACTGGAACTTCGTCCCTGCAACATTTTCTTAGCATCTTACAGGCCGAGATTTTCTCTCCCAGTTGTGTTGCGACATTGTTGATCCTCTTGATGATGATCCCTCTTGTCCCTCTGTCGGTACCATACTTCTTCTTCATCTCTTTGGCTAGTGTCTTCTCCCTGGCTTTGTCATCTAGAAATTGCACGGGATCCATACCCCGAATTGGTAACCCTATTATCTTCGAGATAAACTCAGTGTATATTGAGACGAGCTTATCCAACCATATGTCCCCGCCATGCATAACTGCTAACAATGGCTTGACGCATGCAGTTTTGTGTTGACCTCTACCAAAATGTGGTAGGTCTGATAGACCTAAAATATTTGTTTTCTCCAACCCGGTTTCCCATTGGAGTGGTTGATCGATCGGTTCCCCAAACTTATTTATGCATGTAGTCTATAATAATACCCTCTTCGCAAGTTCTAGGAACTTGTCTTCGTCTGCTACATTATGGTCAGAGTATTTGAGCTTCCCTATATATCCCAGTAGTTTTGGTCCTACCTGTACCTTAGTTGGTATGCATGATAGAACAATTTCTATTGCAGGTTTCTTGCGAGGTGACCTGGGTATCTGTATCTTTTATTTATTTGGTGGTGGTGGTTGGCTTGAAGTTCCAGTGGCTTCCATTTGTTCCTCAGTATACCATTCTGGCCAAGCTGAGACATCTTCAACTGTCCCTTCTACTGGGTTGTCTGATATGGTCGTCTGCGACTCGTCTGGCTCAACTAATGGCTCCCAAATCGACATTGTTCCATTAACTCTCGGAGATGCTTCGACGTTCTCCAGTTGCACCTCCTTTAGGGTTTTTGTTTCATGGTTCTGTGGCTCATGTATTTCCGCTGGTATCTCCTTACTCGTGCCCTCCGATGCTGGCTATTGGATTTCTACCAGTATAGGTGTAGGGTTCACTAGTGCTATGTCTAGGGATGGTATTTTTTCAATATCAATGATCTTCGACGTCTTTTGTTCACCGTCTTTCGCCTATCCTCATGACCTGGTCTGAAATCTAGTTTTCCTGGCAGTCTGGCTTGCTTCTACTTGCTTGGGCAGTGCCATGGCGGTGAATGTCAAATGTTTGCTAGATTTGAACAGTCTATGTGATCTCTATGAAGTCACATTGTGCTATTTAGCCTCTGTCATTGTCTATTTGTTCTCTTTTCATGAATAGACTATTGGCTCACGCGTCCATGTGTTGTATGGATTTCCCATGAAGCTTGTCAAGGACACTTCCTTGATTATGGGTTTAATGCACCTTAATTATCGATTCAATGCATCTCTGACGGTTTCTTACTTTCCATTATTCCTGCTTTATTGACTCTAGTTGGCACGATTAATGTGATGTCCCATTGGTCCTTTTCGGCCTTAAATTTTGCCTAACATTGTCTTATCGTACTACTTTTGTCGACTTTCCTTTTCCTGCTTGTTTCCCTTTGTATGTGACCATTGTCCTTATCCTCGTCAAATTTGTGTTTCTAAGTTTGTGTAGCCTCTCTACCTCTGGTGCACTGTGCCCTCTTTGGTTCTTTTTTGTTATACATTTTTTTTTTTTACTTCGCGGTGGCTGGTCGACTATCCTTGTAGAGCTTCAGTCGTCTCCCATTGTTCATTCCTTTGAGTTTTGCATATGATAAGTCACTTAGTTGTACATATCCTCCATCTATGAAAGGTTTTACCTCATATGGTCCTAACCAATGCATTCTGAGCTTTCCTGGGTGTTGAAACGATTTGTTGTCATACATTAGTACTAGGTCTCCTTCCTTGAACGTTTTCTTCTTGGTGTGTCTATCGTGCCAAGCTTTATCTCTGGATTTTTGAACTTGTTGGCGGAATCCTCTCAAGATTTTTTCTTCCTCCATGGTCAGTAAATGATTCAGTCTCTCCTGTAATGTGCCTCGTTCTATCATTTGTGTGATGGCTGCTGCACGCAAGCTTGGTACTAAAAATTCTAATGACACTACTGCTTCCTGGCCATAGACCAATTTAAATGGTGTGTGCCCTGTCAAATTTCTACATGTAGTCATGTAGGCCCATAATATTGCTGGTACTTTGAGGTCCTACCTATCCTTGTTAATGTTACAGATCTTTTTCAGCGTGGTCTCAAGTATTTTGTTGAATTCTTCCACTGTGCCATTCGCCTGTGGGTGATATGGTGTGCTCTTCTGGTGATGGACTTCAAACTCTTCAGTCATCATGTTGATGGTGTTGTTTATGAAGTGCATGCCATGGTCACTCATCAAAACTCTTAGGCATCCAAATCAAGTGATTACTTTCTCAAATAAAAAGTGTGTTGTTGTTTTTGCGCTGCAATCCTTCACTGGTGCGGTTTTTGCCCATCTTGTTAGATATTTCGTCGCGGTGATAATGTACCTAACTCTTGTTATTTTTGTTGGTGGGTTGATTGGTCCCAAAAATTCTATTTCCCATTTGTTGAATTCTTGTAATGTTACTTGTGGTTGTAATGGAATCCCATCTCTTATGTTGGGTTTGCCTACCCTTTGACAAACATCGCATCTTTGACAGTGCTCCTTCGAGTCTTTGTGAATCATTGGCCACCATAGTCCTATGCACAATAGCTTCTGCGCGGTAGATTTACCTTCATAATTACCTCCTGCTATTCCCTCATGGGCTTCTGCTAACACCCTTGGTATTTCATGTTCTAGAACATATCTTCGCAAGATGTTGTCTGCGCCCATCTTGTATAAGTGCCCTACAATCAGTTGATAGTCTGTCGCATGGACTACCAGGTTTTTCTTTTGTGCAGTGTTATATTCTTGTGGCACAATACCTGTACTCAAGTACTGAATGATGTTTGTGAAGTGTTCATCAACAATGTGTACATAGAATAACTGTGCATCCATAAAGTTTTCTTCTAAGTTCATAGGTTCTTCTCCATTGATGACTCTTGATAGGTAGTCAAGTCCTATGTTCAATTTTCCTGGCTTGAATATTACTTCAAAGTCAAATTCTTGGAATAGTAGTAACCATAGATAGATTCTCCCCCCCAACACTGGCTTGTTGACTAGGTATTTCAAGGCTGAGTGATCTGTGAAAATCTTAAAGTGTTTTCCCAATAAGTAGTGTATGAACTTTTGTAGTGCATAGACCATAGCTAGGCCTTCTCTTTCTGTCATGTTATAGTTCTGTTCTGAGTTTGATAACTTTTTGCTTGCAAATTCTATCAGGTGATCCAAGTCTCCCGCTCCTGGCTGTGCCAATATAGCTCCAAGTGCTATGGCTGATGCATATACATGAACGTGGAATGTCTTCTCCCAGTCTGGAAATACTAATATCGGCACGGTGACCATCTTTTTCTTTAGGGTATCTAGATCATGTTGGCACTCGTCGTACCACTGAAACTTTGTATCTTTTCTTAACAACTTTTCCATTGGTGCAGTAATTTGAGCATATCCTTTGCTAAATTTCTAGTAGTATCCTGTGTTTCCTAATGTTTCTCTTAGCTGACGAACTGTTTTTGGTGGTGATAAGTTAACAATTACTGTGATATTTGCAGGATCTATAAGTAACCCTTGTTTGCATACTATATGGCCCAATAGTATCCCAAACAGTGTTCCAAATATGAATTTTTTTATGTTCAGTGATATTTGACACTATCTGCATCTTTCTAACATTAGTGGTAAGACTTATACATGGTATTTCAACAAACTGTAAACTGTCCAATCATCCAAGTATACTTTGAGAAACTGGTGGATGAATTCCTTAAACGTTGTGATGACTACTCTAGAAAATATTGGTGGTGAATTCTTCAGTCCAAACGACATAACTATGTATTGGTAAGATCCCCATTCTGTCGCAAATGTTGTCTTGTATCTATCTTCTTGTGCTATCTTGATTTGATGGTAGCCTAAGAATCCATCAGTGAATGAGTAAGCTTCATGTCCACCTATGTTCTCTAACACTTCATCCATGAAAGGTGTAGGGAACGAGTCATGTAGGCATGCATCGTTCAACTTCCTCAAGTCGATGCATATCCTTATCCCTCCTTGTTTTTTTTCTTGTACGACCATCATGCTTAGCCACTCAGATTCTTTGACTGGTTCGATGATGTTGGCTTTGAGCATTCTGTCGATCTTAGCTTTGACTTTTTTCTTATATATTGGGTTCATTCTATATGGTCATTGTCTGATTGATCTTGCTTCAGGTCTGAGTGGTATCTTCATCTCTCCTAGCTCTCTGGCTATACCCTTCATATCCATAAATGTTGTGGGAAACAAGTCGTTGTACTCATGCAGTAACTATGTTATGCTTTCCACAGTCTGCTCATCCCAGTAGTCTCCAATGATATCCATTTTGGGTTGTTTAGTTGTCCCAATATTGACTTTCTTTACTTTGATCGGAGTGGAAATGAGTTTTGATTCTATGGGTGGGCCTTCCACATCTCTTTCACCTTTTGCTTCTTCAATTTGAATGTCACACAGATTGTCTTCATCTGGTGCTTCTTCTTGTATGTGGTAACAAGAAAACATTTCTTTGAATGTCTGTGTGTTCCATTGTTGTTCTTCTATGATAAGTTCTACTTCTGGTTCTTTGATGAATATCACTCCTCTTATCTGTTTAAGCATGACATCTATGTTGGGGTTCTCATGCTCAAATGAGAAAGTGGCTGTAAATTTTTGTTGCAATGTCATCCAGGTCATAGTTCCCTCACACAATTCCTGGTTGGTATACCAGTTCGCTGGTATGCCCTCTAGAGTGTGTATGAAGTGATGAGGCCATTCCTCTGGGGGTGTCATTTTCCACAGTGTTGTACACTTCTACAAGTGTTTCTCTAGTGCCCCTTGTCCATCATACCTCTGTTGCTTATTGTTTTTTTTTTCTGCGTCGAACCTTGTGCATAGTAACTACTTACATTGGTACCAATCTATTATTGTCTCTTTGTGCCCGTGCCACCATCATGCAGATGTGGCCTTGAGTGATAAATCAAGTGCTAATAGTCTCTAGTTCTCTAACACTGTTTCTTCATATTGTGTCAAGAATGTTTCCAAATCATTTATTCCATGGAAATTGGGTGGTTCCCTAATTTCTGTGCCGACCCATATTACTGCATGGTCTATTCATGCACATCTTCTCATGGATACTTCATGAAACCTTTGTTGCCAGTTTTCTAAACCAGTGTCTGAGTCTGTTGCACATGAAGTAATTCTCCACCAACTAAGTATCCCATTTACTGTTGGGTTTACGTAATCCTCATCGCACGTAGGTGTTCTATACAACTGGCTGATTTCCTCTAAGTCTAGGCAAGTAGGTTCTACAAACCTCTCCCCTTCTGATGGTTCTAATGGTGTGATGACCCTGTACTATTCTCCTGACTCAAATGTCATTATGGCCTGGTTGAAAAACGCCTAATCTAGACCGAACAATCTTGGATAAGGTGTTGTATCATACACTATTTCAATAACTTCAAAATCTACTTTAGTGTGCACTCCATCTAGGTCTACTGTCACTCCTTTCAGTATACCGATTAGTAGGACTCTGTGTTGGTTTTCCAGTTTTAATTGAACAAGTGAATATCCTAATGTTGGCTCTCCCATGCATTGCCATGTCTTCTTTGGTAATAAATTAACTTTAGATCCTATATCTAGTATGATGTCTCCCATATTGAAATATCCAATGTTTGCATTCAGTCTAAAATCCCTACTTGTTCTTCTTCTTGTGTGTAGGTGATTGAATATTTTTTGTTCTAGGTTTCCTTCTGTTTCAATGCTACATTTTTCTAGTATGGATTGAAATATTTTCATAGATGATGGATCACTTAATACCTTTAAACATGATTGCAAAAATCCTTTTATGGTACTTACCTATCCCATGGGTTGCGTTTCGTTGGTATGATCCAATGATGGAGGCATCTCATACTCTGGTGCTTCCTTGTTTTGCTGCGCAGTGGAAGTTGACGTCAGGTCTTCCTTATGAAATTCTTGTCTGGCTTCCTTAAATATTACTCTCTCATTCTGTGCGTCGAATTGCTTCCTTGGTTCTGTGTTCTTCTTCACCCATTGGTTTTGTGTTGGTTCCTGACGAGCTGCATCATTTCCTATTTTATCTCCTCTGTGAGTAACTATATTGATGTTTCATCCCTCATCCCTTGCTTCGGTTGAAATCCAGTGAATGTTCTGGTTATTTTGGTTCCTCTTTTCCTAGATATTTACTAATAGTGCCAGACATTCCTTTGTATCATGATCTAATGCGCAAAAATACATACAAGTCGTTGGTGGTAGCGTACATTCTCTTGCATAATGTCCTGGTTGCTGACAAATGTGACATACCACTAGTCCTCTACCCCATATAAAACCTCCTCTAGATCATCCTCCTCTTATATAGCCTGCTCGATGTCCTCTCGACACATTATACTGAGGCGCCTGATTATACTACGTGATATTTTACTGAGGTTGTGTTGTGTTGTACTGCGGTTGCGCATTATTGTATGGTTGTTGTACAATATTATACTTTTGTTGCGTAGTGTTGTATGGAGCTGGAACTTGATTGAAATGTGGCGTGGCTTGCCCAATCATCATTTCGGCCTGCATTCTATATGCGTTGGATTTCCTTTCTCGCATCAGTTCTACAGTTCTGCAGTCTTTATCATTGTGACCCACTAACTTGCAAAAGGTGCAATATGAGCTCTTCAGGACTGTTTGGTATTTCTGCATCATCATCTAGTGATAAGGGTCATGGCCCGACTTCTTGCACATTTCGCACCATATTCCTCTTGTTGGCAATGAATTTGGCATTCCTTCTGCCATATACTGTGCGAATGTTGGACATTCATTCTTGTGGTGTCCTTTTGTCCTGCATGTGGTACACCAAACATCTTCTCATTTTTCCTTGTTCTTATTTTGGTTGAGCTGAAACGTTAAGTTATTCAAGTCCTCCTTCAGTTCTTCGATAGTTGGGTCTGTCTGTTGATACTGATTTTCTTCTAGTTACAGGGCTTCCTACAAAGCCTCTTCCTGTGTTTGGAACTTTTGTTGTCTCAAAGGGTATTTTAAGTGTGGGAGCTGAGAGTTGACAAACAGGTGTCGATGTTGCATCTCGGTCATGAGATATTTTAACTTTCCCTTCAGTCTCTTGAATCTATGATCAATCTCTCATACAAACTCTCTTGGTTTCTGTCTTATTTTGATCATCTCATTTATGTACTGATCCTCTGAGCTTGGCTTCTAGAACTCATTTATCAGTAACTTCTTAATGTCTGTCAGTGTTCTTGTCGTCCTAGGTGCATTGTTTGCATCTAAACTCATGTACCAGTCTAGTGCATGGTCTCTTAGCGTAATATATAGCTTCACAAGTTTGGTATCTTCATCAGTGATCTGTTTTTATTTCCATATCTTTGCACAAATGAATAAATGTTTCTCAGGGTATTCTGTTGCTTCTTCTCAAAATTCGGGTAACCTGGTGGTGGGATTGTGTCTTTCCATTTTGAATGTTGAACTACTACCTCATCTCGGTGTAGATACTTGATTAGTGCTACCTGAACTGGCTCCTCTAGTTTTTTTTCCTTGTGTAGATGTACTTCCTGTTGTCTAACTGCTTCTAAACTTCGGTTGTCTAAACGGTGGTGTTTTCTTTGGTGTATTAGTCGCACATGGGTTTATGGGTTCCACACTGACATTAATATGGATATGATTGATGCCTTCTCTTCCCACTCTTAGACCTCTTGTCTTCCTCTCTTATTTTGCGCATAGGATTTCCTCAATCTACTTCACAGCCCAAAGATCCTCTCCCTCTTCCTCGTCACTCGCCAAGCCTTCCCTCATGGCTACGACTCTCTTCTTGGTATTCACCTTGTATTGGTAGGGTACTCTGCTATGTGTCTTTCCAGTTGTCACCATGATCTTATTGATATGGTCATTATCCATCATGATTGGGTCCAAGGGTTCCTCCTTCTTTCCCTTATCTTTTCCTCCTTCCATTTCTCTTCTCTCTGTTAGTGCTTCCCCCCTTCCCCAATGCACGCAGGTAATTTTAGTTGTCTGACTCCATTGTCATTACACCTTTGTTATATAGAAGTATCTTAATATAAGTATACATCGATTGAATGTACCTTACTCGAGGTCCCCATAGAAACTCTTTCTTCGTTTTGTTGTACGACTTCATTGTGTCTACTACAAACTTTGTTATAAAACCTACCACAATACTATCAATCCAAAAGTCTATTGTGCGGGTGAATTTGTTGTTCACCTGTTGAAGTTGCTCAATATGTACTGGGTTCCACTCTAGTTGTCATATCCATTTCATTGCATGTTTATCCTTTAACCTTAGTATCCACTCCTGCAATAAGTGTGGAAAATTGTAGAAAAAGACTTCGTGCAAATCAGTAAACATGTATCTCTCCAGATATTTGCAGGGTGTTACTCTAGGGTTTCTATTGTCTTTATGTGAAAACTCTAGATCTTTTGTTCTCAACCAGCTTTTGATCTCTACTTTTGTGGGATTCCACGGTATCAACATCCCCTTCTATTGGGTCATTGATTTCTTCTTTTCTTCGCTCTTTTCTTGGTCAACTTATCTCATCTACTCAATCCTCTCCTGTTCCTACCAACGACAACAGAACCATTTGTTGGTTTAATTCCTTATTCTACCCATTGTTTGAGTTTATTGACCCAAGGTTCATGTCTGTTGGGTTTCCAACAAAGCCTCTAAAACTATCGGCCCTCCTGGTAAACCAGAAGGCAACACAGTACATAGAATGTGTTGTACAGTCTCACCCGAGATAGATTTAATCGGTGGTTGTAAGACTCATGTGTTTACAACCTAGGATTGAGTGTGATACAAGGGAGATGAATATTGAACCATTATTATAACTGTAACTGCAATATACTATCATTTGTGACTATGCAAGAAATACAACAACTCATTCATTAAGCATAACAATGGCTATTGAAAAGATGATAAAGATAAACATACATTCATCACACAATGCAGATGTTACCGTGGTTCACACCCTCCTCACCTATGTACACAAAGATTTGGCCCTTGGCTCTTTTATTATGGTATTTTTGCATCCGCAGTGTCATGCGCTTTAAAATCCTCCACAGTCAGGTAAGATCTATATGAGGTGGACTAGATCGCACCAAGCTCCCCAACCTATGATCTAACCCTCGAGATCTACCTTCCTACGTCCTTTATAGCTCAACAACTTACAAAATAGATCATATAGAAGAAAAAATTACATATCGTATCAACTCATGCATAACTACAATAACATACTAATACTCTGAAGCGAACCCCCTATGATACCTAAGCATATATATTTATACATTTCAGGCTCTTCAACCATTTACAATACCTTACAAAAACCCTAACCCTACAGTCATTAGGTATTCCTCCCATGTGTGTGTGTTTTCCTTCCTTCCAGTTGTTGCCTTCGTTGCATGGGCGTGTGTTGTGCTTCATTCTAGCTGTTGCTTTCCTCATGCATGCTTTCTTTCCCCAAAAATTCCTTGATTTTCCGCTTTGGCCTGCCTCCAACAACCTATAAATAACATACCTTAGAAAGCATCATCAAAAGAATTTATCCCCACTTGAATTTCAGTCTTCTTTAATTAAACCTCCCTCTGAAATTTGGCTTAGATATCCTTTGGTTACCTCAGTCACTTGTAGATATGCAATATTCTCAAGTGTGATTAAAATGATAGAGCCTTTCCTCTTATTTATACTTTCATGTGGCTTTCTCAAGGGGTTACCTTTTAACCATCTTAACCCACTTTCCTTATTTTAGGGTTAACCCACTTCTAACCACTTTTCCACTTAGTAATTTCCCCATTAACTTTATTATTTAAATAATTTCTTTTGTATCATATTTTACTTATAGTACATTCATCACTTCAATTTATTATTTACCTTCTAAAATCTCTTAAACCACTTTCCTTATTTTAGGGCTAACCCACTTCTAACCACTTGTCCACTTAGTAATTTCTCCATTAACTTTATTATTTAAATAATTTATTTTGTATCCACTTTGACTTATAGCACACTCATCACTTCAATTTAGTATTTGAATAATTTCTTCTTTGCAACCACTTTGACTACTTTGACCTTTTGGGGCTTCTAGATGACTCATGAGGGTTCTCCAACTTCACATGGCCATAACTCTCTAATTGTGAGGAGTTATGTGACGTTCCACATACCACCGGAAATGGCATGACATGTACTATCCATATAGAATAGTATTACCTTCAAATATATTAAAACTTATACCATTATACATGAAGCAAACTTGTGTCCATTACCCAAACCATTGTGCTACCGGAATTTGCTACCGGACTTTCTTCAAGGGTTGACATCAATGAAAACCAACCCAAATAATCAACACTTTTTTCCTAAAGTTTGACCCCTTTTAGAGCACTTTTGAAGGTCCTCGTGGGAAACCTAGTACACAACAAGAAAGGACCTCATTGGTCACTAGTGGATCAACAAGCGAGGCACTATAAAACTTCTAGAATCAGGGAGTTACAAGGTGATAGGAGAGGGATGATTTGGATATTCATGGTAAAGGCCTAGGAACTCACATCATTTGAGTCTCTAATGGCATCTAGAATATATAGAAGTCTCTCTCAAGCCTCCTCCAATAGCTATATAACAAAGGAAAGCATTGGGAAAGAGGAGGAATAATTGAATGGTGTTTTTATGTTGTCCAATTGTAGAGGTATCCATCATCACAACTAAAAGTCAATCAGCCTATCCTAACCAAGAAGCTACAATGAGAGGCAAGTATCAAGGAATCATAGGAGGATGCATCTTCATCAAGTTAAGGTATGATTTGGTTTGTATTCTCCATGTTTTATTAGCATATCATTTGGTTTTCCCCTCTTATCATTTGTGTTCATTGAATGAATGATAGATCTTATTTATTCCTTTATAGATCTTATTAGAATTAGATTGGATCTAGGATGATAATACTTAGTAGAGGAGAAGAGAAGGTTTTTCTTGTCTTTTATATACAAGAACCCGGTTGTGTATCTTGGATTTGGAGTTTCAGTACTGAAACAACCAGGAAATACGAAGGACCACCTCAATAAAGGTATGAAAATACTCCCTACTCTTTAGGATAATTGTGACTCCATGTGTTTGTATCTAGATCTAGGAAAATCAAAAGGAATCTACCCCCTTTCTGTATAGGATTACTAGGCTAATCCTAGGGAAATTGTTTTGCGTATTCAACAAGATCCATGTGAGAAAAAAATCCCATAACAACATATCAAAATCTCCCTAGGATTAGCCTAGTAATCCTAGACAAAAGGGGGTAGATTCCTTATGATTTTTCTATATCTGTATCTAAATACATGGATTCACAATTATCCTAAAGAGTTTGGAGGATTTTCATACCTTTCTTGAGGTGGTCCTTCATATTTTCTGGTTGTTACAATCCTGAAACTCCATCTCCAAGCTCCACAACTTGCTTCATGTATTCAAAAGACAAGAAAAACCTTCTCTACTAATGATTATAATCCTAGATCCAATCTAATTCTAATCATATCTATTAAGGAATAAATCATAACTATCTTTCATTCAATGAAAACAAATGATATGAGGGGAAAGCCAAATGATCTATTAATAAAACATGGATAATGCATACCAAATCATACCTCAACTTGATGAAGATGCATCCTCCTATGATTCATTTCTCCTTGCCTCTGCTTGTAGCTTCTTGGTCAATCTAGGCTCATTGACTTCTAGTTGTGATGATGGATACCTTTGTAGTTGGACAGTATAACAATAACATTCAATTCTTCCTCCTCTTTCCCAAGGATTTCCTTTGTTATATATATCTTGGAGGAGGATTGAGAGAGACTTATAAATATTCTAGAGGACACTAGAGACTTGAATGATGTGAATTCATAGGCCTTTTCCATGAATATCAAAATCATCTGTCACCTATCACCTCGTAATTACCCAATTCTAGAAGTTTGACAATGCCTCACTTGTTGAGCCACTAGCGACCAGTGAGGGCGACGCTTGTTTTCTACTAGGTGTCCCGCGAGGACCTCCAAAAGTGCTCCAAAAGGGGTCAAAATTTAAGAAAAATATGTATTCTATATTCTATCCTCCAATGACTTCCTCTTTGACTTATAGGGTGTGAATTAGGGCTATAATAGATGCCCCCTAATCTGCGAGGGCAGGAAAGGAGTGGATGGAAGAAATACATTAAAATAATGTCCATGTGAGGCAGAGAAAGGAGAGAGAAGAAGAGGTTCAAAAACCAAAGAAGTACTGAAATAAAACACCAAGGATGAGATCATATATAGATCAATCCCCTAGGTGGACATACTAAGACTCTGAATGAGCATGGCCACCAAACAATACACCACATATCCTTGATATTAAATGCTAAACCATGCCCACAAAAGAGTACATAGTGGATCCATGTCATCAATAAGACTGTAGCCACAAGACAATACAATGTGGATCTATGTCATGAACTCAATCATAGCCACCAACAAATACAATGTGGATCTATGTCAGGAACATAATCATAGCCACTAACAGATACAATGTGGATCTATCACACAACATATAGATGTCAGGAAGACAAAAAGAACTGAGGAGAGTGCCCCCGAAGTCTTCATATACAAGTGATATACTCCATCGCAACTTTGGAGGGGATGTTGTAAAGGAATGATCTGGACCCCAAACCCAAGGTCTTCATCCCAAACCTCGATGGTATGAATCTACATCATGCAAATAGATGAACTGATGTAGAGCATGGTAGAAACCGTCTAATCACCGGTCATTGATGTTTACCATTAACAGAAGCAAGGGGACCCACCGATGATAAAGATGGACCCAAATGTACCTAGTACAATATAACGAGTGTGAATAGAGGATATGATGTTGAAAAATCATAGAATCAATCAATCAAGAGTCAATGATTTAAACTCAATGTTATCATGAAGAGTCATGCCACTAAGGACTGCAAGCTACAAGGCACTAGTTGGTTTCTAGATCCATGTCCTAGATAATGTGATGAATTAAATAGAAATAGATCCATTGAAGGAGAGTCTTGATGTATCGCCCATCAATTGACATGAAAAAGAAAATGAGAAATGATGTGAATACAAAGTACAAATGACATAGGGATGGTCGACTTGGAAAGTTGACAAAACAACAGATGGTCAACTCATGCTTAAAATTCCATTGAACATATACCACGACACAATGGTGACTTGGATTAAGACATAAGAGATGGATTAATATAGTTCAACATTGCAGGAGCCATTGAATCACTCTCCATGATGTCTAGAAGAGTAACCAGTCATAGGAGTATCTTTGACTCATATTACTGGGATGGATCTTAGGAAAGATAAAACCAAAATTTATGATGAGGAATCAAACAGGTGCCATGGTCAAGGGTGTATCAACAGATTCTTCCATTTTGAGAATAGACCAATAGTGAAAACCCCCCACTCTTTTTTTTATTTTTTTGTATTTTTTGTCTCCTTCATGAGGAATGAAAATGGTACTGGAAAGTGAGATCCACTCTTAGCAGTC
>ML852399.1:12072-22381 GCA_009831015.1 Picea engelmannii
CATATTAGAATAATCACACCTGGGTTGCATCATTCCTCTGAATGCGTTGGATCTTGAGATCCTTCTGGATCTATGGCAAGAGATCCCTTCTCCTGCAAATACTCTTTAGGGTTTAACCATTAAACATATGTGAGTACATACCTTGGATAACATTTGCAGGTAGTGGCTCTGTTTGGTAGCAACGGTAATTATTACCAAAAACTTCAAAGGTGATTGCAACTGGTTCTACGGCTGCAACTGCAACTGGTACTGCAACTGCAACTGCAATTGCAACTTAGGGTTTTATGAGGAAACCCTAATTTTTCAAACTTCGAATTTTGAAATTCTGATCCAGGGGATAGATGCGTTGAGCTAAGGCGAGTTAGCTGGTGTAGTCAGATTTTCGAAAATCCAACTTTTACCCCTTCAAATCTGATCTGCGGATTTCTGGATTGGTGCTTCTGGTTTTCTGGTACTCTGGTACTTCTGGTACTCTGGTTTTTTGGTACTTTGTGAAACTAGGGTTTCACTTTTCGAGAGATCTAGCCACTGAAAAGGTGCGCTCTAAGTACCAAAATGATCATTGGGGGAGGGCGCAGCTTTCTAGGTGGTTAGGGAGCTGAAAAGATCACTTTTGCAAAACCCTAATTTTTGGGTACGGTAACAGTGACGTTTTTCCTCTTGCGAAATATGCTTCCTTCAGGTTGGCTTTGATACCATGTTAATGTTTATGCCATTATTATAGTTCTTTGCATTTCAATAGATAAGAGCATCATAAGAACAAGATCACTGAGAAATACACATTCACAAGAGACACAACATTTATCCTGGGAAACCCTCTAGGGAAAGAAAACCCAGCAAAAACTTCCTTATCATAAATTGCCAATACAATGTTCAAGAGATAACTCAAACCAATACAGATAGTCCTCTCCAAAAGATGCGCCACTCTTCTTCTCCTTTCTCCAACTGGTAATTGCAGCTTGCCTCATAAGAAAATGAGCAAGTGAGTTGTGTGTAGAAGTGAGGCGCTAGCCTCTCTATATATACAAGACTGGCATGTGTGAAGGGGCTTCACTGGCAGGGCTGACCTCTCACTTTGGGTGGGTAAACCCACCTTTAATTTAATTCTGGGTCTCAATAATAACTACTGGGGCCGACTTCTTATTTTGCCTATTATAATTGTCCGATGACCAATCCGCAAAAGGAGATTTGGTCCTAATACAATTACCGACATGATTAATCCACAATGGGGATTAGTCCTAATAATAAAATAACAATAATAATAAGAATGCTCTTCGCAGTTACATTATTTCAACAGTTTTAACTTAATTAAACTTCTAAAGCCCTAAATGCTAGCTCTTTAGAAGCCATTGTCTAGTTATTGTTTCCCTCAATACTTTTCATTAAGTCTAAGGAAAGAAGATTCACTAGGGCCTAAAATTGCTTAATCTTTGGTGAATTTGTCTTTAGGGTTTGGATGTTTGAGGCCTTGAAGTACCAACACCTCCTCCATCCATCTCTTCACCTTAGACAAGTATAATCATTTTGTTATTGCTTCCAAGAGAAAACCGTCACCTATAGAATCCATTACCCCTTAAAGGCACTAGTCCGCTTGCTTTAGTGCATGATTGATCAAACAAACACTCAAACCTTCTTCCTTAAAGCTTTTGCTAACTTTTACTAACCCTAAGCTAAACTAATTCACTAGTTAACTTTCTGTTGTTGCAAATCTTTGCTATAGCCATACTAATATACATTAATTTGCTGCATACATCTACATAACTTTCACCTAACTCATTTAGAAATTGCTTGTAAGAATTGCCAAACAATCTATTACATTTATGCTAAGTTTACACAATGTTTTCTTGCAATTCTGAGCACTAGAACTTGCTGTTGTTACAAAAGATTGCTACAACCATCTAACTGCAGCAAATTCTCTGCAAAATCAACATTTAATGCTAGCTAGACATTTCTAAATTTGCTTGTGACAATTGATTATCATTTTTCCTAGTTAAAACTGCCTTTTCATTGTCTTTTCAAGCAATTTCAAGGCATATTTATTGCAGCTGTTACAAAATACTTATTGCTGTTGTAAACTATTACATTGCTGCAAATTT
Organism: Picea engelmannii; assembly: GCA_009831015.1. Taxonomy (NCBI): domain Eukaryota; kingdom Viridiplantae; phylum Streptophyta; class Pinopsida; order Pinales; family Pinaceae; genus Picea; species Picea engelmannii. The sequence goes on from ML852399.1 coordinate 14,169, forward strand.
ATATCAGCTAGCTTATTTTTCAAGGGTTCATGGTCTTATGAAGCTGCTATGTTGTTCCTTTGTTTTATTGTTCAGGTACACTATATATTCACTTTGCTTCATCTCTTAAAGACCTAGAGAACTTTTTGACTTGAGTGACCAGTGAGAGGGGGGGATTTCTTGCATCATTGTCTTAGTCTTATCAACCCTTTAGGTCACTGGGGACGTCTCCCCTGGGGTAACTTTGATATACTCCTAAACAGAAAGGGGTTTCCTATTAAGGTGATAGTGATAGGTCACCCCTTGTTATGCCAATCTTGCATCCACTTGCCTTGGGCTTTGGGAAAGTACAGATCGTATGGGTCAAATTTGTGGCCTAGGTGAAGGCGACTCCATGAAATTTAGGTGGCTATGTGTTGTGTGGGTACGACATCTTCATGAGTAGTCACAAATGTGCGGTGGCCAATGAAGTATGGCGGCTCCACCATACATAACATCCAAGTTTTAATATATGTGCATAAGACAAATAATCACATGGGATGAGGAAGGGGGCAGCCACTTTGTATGTGCCATGACGCCACCTCCATGGTTGACTTGTACTTTGAGGACCCATGGCTTTTTTTAACCTTTAATACCTTTTTAACAAGTGCACCCCTTTGGTATATTAACTTGAATTTGTAATGTGATAGACTCCCTTCTTAAAATAATATGAAATTTCCTTCACTATGTGTATTGAATGGTGGGTTAAGGTGAATTATGATTAAGGGGTGGCCCATCATCATAAAAATGGTAGCCTCCTTTACATATGTGCTCTTAAAGAATATTCCATATAAAGTTCCTGTATCATGAGAATAAAAGTGGTTTCTCCTAACAAATCCCACCATAAGCCAAAGTTGTAATAAAAAGGGGGGCCAAATAATACACCTACCATCAATGAACCAAAATCACATCATGCTGCCTTTTTGATCCTTAGTTCCATAAGTGAGATACATAAGTGTTTAGGCTAATCCAGTGTTCCACGGGGATGCGTCCCCCAGGGTGGGGTGCACGCCCCCCACGTTTCCCACGCACCCGGGACAGGGGGTGCTCCTGGGGAAATGTTTCCCCATGTCCCCCTTTTGGGGAAACTCGGGGAGACGCAGGGGGTGCGTTTTCCTAGTGTGGGGGGCATGTTTCCCCAAAAGGGGTGCTTTTGGGCATCCCCCCTCAAAAATGGGTATTTCTGGACGCACAATATTTTACTATATCTGTTTCATTTATGGTTTATGAATCACTGTATTTCATTATTGAATCATAATATGAATCAATGTATTTCATTACTGAATCATAATATGAATCAATGTATTTCATTACTGAATCTGAAATCATAATATAAATCATGTTTATTATTTATATCATTTACAAATTTGAATTTAGTACTAGTTTACTATTTAGTATTTAGTATTTAGTATTTAGTATGCACAATGATGAATTTAGTAATTTACATGGGCTGAATTGTTATTGTTGGGATTTTATCATTAATATTTATATTTTTTTATAATTTTAGAGCCGGGGACCCCTATGCTAGGGACCCCGACGCCCCCCATGAATTTCCCCAAAATTTGGGGGTGCTCCCACACGTCCCCCCTGTGCGTCTCCCCGCTCCCGTGCATCCCTGCTTCAGAGCCTTGGTGGAACATTGGGCTAATCTAACCATGAACACATGATCCCTCCACTAATGACATATCATAGCACCAAAGAGCATATCATAAATGCCCATCTAAATATCAAGTGCAACCATGAAGAGAGAACCAAGGTGCCAAGACAATCCATCACATAAGCCACCAAAGCAATGTGTAACATCCCATGCAACACTATAATGAAGTGAGAGGATCCATAATCATAAAGTTGTCCAACAGAAATAGAAGGTGTATACCTCAGGTTCATCGACATCCCAATATATCACCTTGAAAATCCTATCATGTGATGAAAATCACAAATTTGCCTCATGCAATCTGAGGGGTAACACCTGGGAATATGGATATGGTAGGTTAGAGTAAATCCTCACTCCACAATTGCTCGGCTGATGGCAATGAAAACAACAAATTTCCCCTTGTTTTCTTGATGGAAAATGGTCATAGTGTCCTCTAAGCTCAATGCACTCAGTCACTTTTGTAAAATGAGGGTTAAAACCCCAAAAACCGGTTATAAGGTGAGTTTCACGCGGCGATAAATTGTGTTGACTAGTGATACTATTGGAAATTATCGTGATAATTTCAAAAGGGGAAATTATTGCGATAAATAGAGCCCCGATAATATCGACTTCATGAATTTATCGCGATAATGACGATATATTGTTGATAAATGCAACACTGCTCCATAATCATCTAAGCTCCAATTATACCAAATGAATGGAGAGAATGTTCCTCTTCATAGAGGGGGTTTCTTCTCTTTTACAATAAAATACATTATTTCCTAACTAACTCCATTGCACGTCAAAGAAATAGTAAACTAATGGAGTAGCTAGATCATCTTGACCATGTCAAGTGGATAGTGTGGCCTCTGATCTCTCGAGAGGAGGTCACCCCATCTAAAAATACCAAGGAATATACAAGATAAAGCTTCATGAAGGGGGCGCATCACTAAAATAGGCATATTAGCAAGTCGATATGCCAAATGTTGCACATACCATGCACCGTCCAAGGTGCTAGATCAACAATATACGTGAAATAATCCTTGACATGGGAGGATGTGCTCCAAGGCCCACCTAGGAGAACTCACTAAGTGCGTCCTCGAAGATGCATGCATGAAAATACAATAAAACAATCTTCCTCAAGTAATCACTTCCATGTGACAAGTTCAACAAATGATAAAGTAATGAAGTAGTTACAACCTCCAACATGCAAGGCTCCATCAAATAAAAAATACTCTCCTCCAAATTGCACCCTCCAAGGAAGCAATAAAATAATACAAGGTGTGTTTCTTCAATATAAAACCTCTACAAATATCAAGAGGAAACTCTCCACATGTATGCCCTCAAAGAAGAAGCCCCAAATATAGAAAGGAGACCAAGTAAATGCATGTAAAAACCACAAGTGTGGCTCTCCAAGTGCAACATGCCCCTCAAGAAAACTACTCCATAACAAACTTCGAATAAAATATTACAAATGTCAAGTCAAGGAGGCGAGGGCGCTCACCAAGAGAAGTAAAATGATGCCAAGTGTAGCTGAGATAACAATGTAATAACGATGAACAAGCACCTAGGAGAGGTGTGCCCTAGAAGAATGTGCAATGGTGCCACCTCATCCAACACTAACGATAAAATATCCTCCAAAAAAATTGTGCCCTAGAAGGTGTGCCATCCTCTCCAAAATAAATAATGCATGAATGCTTTGAAATCTGTGCCAAAGAGAAGAACGCTCCACAAAAGGCCTCAACCAACCTCCAAATAACCCCTCCAAGTGTGAAAAGATGCTAAATAAAGTATGATGCTTCACCAACGGAGTCAAGTAGCCATTAGAATGATTAAATCATCCTCAACATGTGTGCATAAAGGTTAATAACCACAATCCACCTCTAATAATCCTTGAATGATTAAATCACCATGAACATGTGTGCCAATGAGGGGGTGTACTCTACTAAAGTGTTGTATCGCGCAAATAAAAGATGTTTTGCGGAGCAAACCCCCCCAACATGATACCAACAAAACATAAAGACCACCGTAGGGTGCACCACCACCAAGGGATCATTACGTCAAAATACAACATCCAACCTTAGGAAAAGGATAGATCACTAAAATATATGTAGTATCCCCACTCTCCAACTCAAACTTAGGAAAAAGTACATCAATCAAGGGTACTAATCATCATCAAACACATTCCTCAGTAGGTGATGTCTAGCAAATGTTACAACATTAAGTTATATCACCTAGGAGAATCCCACCAAGGCAACATGCATCACCACACCACATCAACATCATAAGAGAAGGGGACATAAGAAAGTACTAACCCCATCCAATCATCAAGTATGCCTCCCATCTCACATCCAACACAAGAGGACCATGTAGAACATCCCCACCTAGTGATAAACCAACATCATAACATCAACACACCTAGTCACTATGATGCTCCATGAAGAAGTTAACACACAAAGTAGCAAGCGCTCATGTGTCAAAAGAGTGATCCATCAAGCAAAACATGAAAGTGGCACCAAACCATGATATGACCATCCACCAAGAAAAGAAGTTAAGATCCTTCATCAAGATGTCCCATCAAATGATCAAAAGTCAAGGGGAGAAGAAGCTCCATGAAGGTATATATCCCCCAAGTCTATCAAAAGCTCCAGGGTACCTCCAACAAACACCACCAATGTGATGATAATCACAATATGTAACCTCATACAATATGAGGTGTAATAGACATAAAGTTGAATGGCACATTGATTCCAAAGGTCCTTATAGATTTAGGAGGTACTATAATAATTATGGCGACCTTAAACACTGTGCATGCTTTGAAATTGATAGGCATGAGGAAGACATGCATTGTCTCGTAAACGATTGATAGGTCATAGTGCAACCAGGAGTAATGGAATATATAATGGAAATTGTGGTAGTGTTGGAATACCTTGTTGACATCGTAGTAACTCAACCAAAGAAAGATTTTGATGGTTGGCCTCTTATTTTAGGAAGACCTTGTCTTGCGATTGTTGATGCAATAATTAATTGGAGATTGGGGATAATGGCGATCACATATGGGATAACTCAAAACTGTTTTTTATGCCTTTTCCCTTAGCCAAGCTTGTGAATTCTAAAGATTGACTAGTCGAATGAGTTGAATTAGATGAAGATGAGGGAGAGAATTAGATGAGTACAAACTTTAAATTCTCAGCTGAAATGAAGTTTGGGATGGACAAGTTCTTCAGACAATGACTTTGAAGTTTGGAGAAATATGTAGATTAGAAATTTGTGGATGAGGATCAATTGATTATAAATTTTATACAAGACCCATATGTAGAGGGAGATCTTGATCAAGTATGTATTGCAAGGCAAAAAAAATGTGATAAGCCATCACTTCGAAAAGAATTGTAGTATGTAGATATAGACAATGGAAAAGCATTATCCACTGGAACATGGCTTAGTTTGTCCAAGAAGTAGAAGTTGAAGCACATCCTTGAGAAGTGTAATGGTACATTTGCATTATCCTATGAGGATCTAAAGGGGATTAACCCTTCCATTTCCCAATATTACATTTATCTCAAGGATAATGTTAAGCTTGTTAGACAACCTCAAGAAGGCTTAATATTCAATGATGAAGGTAGTGAAGGAGGAACTTGGAAAGTTACTAATTGCAGGATTGATCTATCCAAATTCTGATAGCCAAGGGGTCTTGCCCTTGGTTATTTTCCCAAAGAAAAGAGATATGTGGTGAGTGTGCGTAGACTATCGGGAGTTAAATAATGCAACTCGTAAAGATCATTTCCTCTAGGTATTGGGTAGATGAGCAAACAAGAAGTACTTTTCATTTTTAGATGGCTTTTCTAGGTATAATCAAATTTAGATTACCCAAGAACACCGAGACTTAACTGCCTTCACTTGCACATGGGTACATATATATAGAGTTCTTCCATTTGGTTTTTTAAATGCTGCAGCCATATTCCTATGAGTTGTGATTAACACTTTTTAAGATTTTATAATGAATTTTTTGACGTGTATTTGTTATTAGGGACAACTTCACAGTTTGGTGACTCTTTCGAGGAGGCACTTAATAATTTGGAGTAGGCCTTCAAAAGTTGTGAAGAATCTCAGCTTGCTTTTAGTGATCGTGAGTGTAGGATGATGATGACATTAAGAATTGTTTTGGGTCACTATGGGTCAAAAGCAAGTATTGAAGTTGACCCAACAAAAGTGGAAGTAATTAAGATCTTGCCATCCCCTGATAAGATAAAGGATTTAACAAGTTTTCTTGGACATGCAGGATGTTATGGGAGGTTTATTAAGAATTTCATTAGGATAGTAGCCCCTCTGACAAACCTATTATGTAAAGATGCTGCATTTGATTGGACACTAAAAGGTTACCAGTTCAGAATCTTAAGCATAGGTTGATCTCATCACCTGTATTGAGGGGGCTCAATTGGGCTTTACCCTTTCGTATGTATTATATATATACTGATGCCTCAGACTTTTCTGTTGCAGCTGTTCTGGGACAGAAATATGGCTGAGAGTACACAACTTTTTATACCCGTAATAACCTTGCAGTTATTGAAAGGCATTATACTGTGACAGAAAAGGAATTGTTAGCTTTTGTGTTTGCATTCCAAAAATTTGGGCATTATGTATCTGAGTTTCCTGCCTTTCTTCATACTAATCATGCTGCTATAAAGTACTTGGTGAATAAACCTACCATGAGTCTCAATTATTAGATGGTTGTTTCTTTAGGAGTATTCAGGACAAGCTTGGAAGAGAAAATGTAGTGGTAGATCACTTATCAAAGCTTGGCAACTTTAAATAAGAAGACACTGTTTATGATATTTTTCTTGATGAGCATCTATTTGCAGTCAACATGAAGACCTCCTGGTTGGTTGATAATGCTAACTATCTTGTTGCAGGTGTAATTTCCCCGCATTTCACTAAGAATCAAAGGAGGGATCTTGCAAGGCAGTGGTCCCTTTTACATGAATTGCTGGTGATTTGTATAAACAAGGACTTGGCAATGTTTTATGTTGATGTTTGAGGGAAGATGAGTTTTATGATACATAGAAGGTTTGTCATGATGAACCATGTGGTGATAGTTTTGCAACAGGAACGACTTATAAAGTCCTCTAGGCTGGTTATTATTATTTGATGGTCTTCCAAGATGCTTGTGAATACATGCTTGCTTGTGATGTCTATAAGAGGGTTGAGAAGCCTCGTTGCAACCAGTTTTGGCTAATGAAACATTTGGATAATGGAGCTCAATGTTGTTGGTTTGGTCTCACCTCGTTGAAAACAACATCAACACATCTTAGTGTGCACAAATATGTAACTAAGTAGGTAGAGGTCAGGTCGAAGAAAACTACAAATTAGAATGTAGCAGTGTTCTTGTATGAGGAGATCTTTACAAGATATGGAGCACTGTGAGAATTAGTCAATGATTCAGGTAAACCCTTTTGAATCACATTATTGAAGCTTTGACAAAGGAGTATTAGATTTGACAGTGGAATGAACACCTTAAAGTTACTATCCCCAAACTAATTGGCAAGTAGAGGTTACAGACCAAGAGCTTGAGAATATCATCACAAAGACTGTTCAGATACACAGAGGAGATTGGGGGGAACATTTACCTGGAAATATACCAGCTTTTACATCTTATTAACTTGAGTATGGAAAGCAAGCTGTGCCTCTGATCGAGATGAAAATTAAAATGTTAGGAACTCCTGATTTGAGAATGAACTTGGATGAAGCTCAAAAGGTGAGGCTGGCCCAATTAAATGCTCTGGATAAATTTGGAGAAAAAGTCTGTAAGCATGCACAAGTAGTTTAACAACAGAGGAAGAAGTGGCATAATAAATATATTAAGGAGAAGGAATTTAAGCCAGGTGATTGGGCTTTATCATACAATTTCAAGATGCAGATGTTTTCTGGGTAAATACTTGGTGTGTTGGATGGGCCCTTCAAATGGTGTTAAATTAAGAACTATCAACAGGAGCGAAGCCAAACTGATGGCGAATAGATATAGATTGAAGATGTACATGAAGCCATTGGAACAGGAATATTTTTGTTCACAGGTGTGAGACAAGCTGATTTATAGCTTGTAAATTCTGTATGAACTACTCTCTTGTTAGAGTAGAATGTGCATGAGAGTTTATGCAACTTTCTTTTGAAGTGATTAATCAACCCACGTGTTGAAGAGTAAAGGTTGGCTGATGTTTATCTTTTCTTTTTGCAAGAGAAACTGGATGAAAATTTAATTAGGAGTCAAATGGCTGATGCAAGTCTAAGTAGCATGGGTCACAATTGTACTATGTGTTTTTGTGTGAACAACATTCAGGTAAGTGTCTTGTTGCATATGCAATGTGATTTGGGTATGTGATAGTAGACTACTTGCATTATATGCTACTTATCAGTATATGACTGCTAGGAGGATAAAATTGCAAGCATGATGGTTGTCACGGGGCAGTGGTCAAGTGTTGATTGTAAATTTATTTGCCTATCATGTTCGCAATCCCATTGAAGGAAAGTATTTCTTAAATGCTTCATGGTTATATGTTGCGTAGCATCA
>ML852399.1:30476-41211 GCA_009831015.1 Picea engelmannii
TAGTTTCATTTGCCTTGTCTCGTAAGCAGGTGCCATCCAGTGGAATATCTTCTTCTTTTTGACTATCATTTGGCAGTAATCTGTGAAGGGAAGCTTATCCTTAACCTTTGAAGCCTTAAACCTTGATCCTTCTCCTTCAGAACACCAGATTACTAGGGACGTCTCCCTTGGGATTGGCCACCCTAAATAGAAAGAGCTCCCCATTGAGGTGACAGTGGGTGGGGAAGCTCCTGTTACGCCAGTTTGAAGCCTTGACTCAAGCTACCTAAACCCTTCCTACAAACTGTGCGATAACAGGCCCAAAGTCGTAGATCATATGTTGTTTTCTCCATAAAACCAAGTGCTAGAAGACTTTGTGTGTGCTTGCAATTTTGGTGTAGGCAATGCCTTGACCTAAAGTCCTTATCATTTGTTGTGATTCCGATAAAACCAAGCACTATAAGCCTTTGTGCATCCTTGAAATTTTGGTTTAGGCAGCCGTTTTGCCCAAAGTCCTTGGTCATATGTTGTTTCACTCATAAAACCAAGCGCGATAAGCTTTTGTGCATGCTGGAAATTTTGATGTTGGCAGCGATTTGGCCCAAAGTCTTTGGTCACTCACTATTTTTCTCATAAAACCAAGCACTATAAGCCTTTGAGCATCCTTGCAATTTTGGTTTAGGCAGCCATTTTGCCCAAAGTCCTTGGTCATATGTTATTTCACTCATAAAACCAAGCGCAATAAGCTTTTGCGCATGTTGGCAATTTTGATGTAGGCAGCGATTTGGCCCAAAGTCTTTGGTCACTCACTATTTTGCTCGTAAAACCAAGCGCTATAAGCCCTTATGTGTGCTTTATCAGAAATTGCATACACAATACAAAAAATTAAACACAAGAAAGAGAGAACCATTAAAATGCATTGCTTAATTTTTCCAACTCTTTTATTTGGCTACATGGAGGGAACGACTATTTATTTCATATTCCTATAATTAGAAAATAATTAAATGTTTAATCTAATATAAAGTCATAATAAATTGATCTTATTAGAAAGTGCATTTTTTTGAATTAAAATTTCCTCTGACTATTAATATTAATATTAATAGTTTGTACAAGGCTTTGATGCAAAAAGGTGGGCCGTGAATGCAACGTCCACAAGTAGGGTGCAAAATACAAAATATATGTGGGCTGTTAGGACAAAACACCCACAAGCATGATGTAAAAATAAAAAAGTACTTGTGTTGTGTTACCACTTAGTTCAGGACCCTTTGTGCGAAGTCTTCACTAGATGGCTGGACAAGAGGAACTTGGAAGAGTTCACCACTATCACCTCGGTATTCTCTTCCCTCTCTTCAGGGTGATCCAAGACCACCACTAAGGGGGCTTCCCTATGTTTTATTCTTCTTACTCTTCTACGGATTATGTATTATAAAGGATGAAGGGGACTGTACACTTTTTTGATTGAGCTGGAAATTTTAGGTATGGTGAATAATATCTTTATGGTATGCGACCATGTGTTATTCCATATTTGAATAGTGGACAGCTGAGTGCTCAATTACTGCTATTTCAAGGCTTAGAGATCAGCATAAAGGACAGAGAATTAAAGGATATTCAGTTTTTGAGTTGTCTCATTTGAATCCCCTAAAAGCTGCCATAGTAGGTCTCTTTCCAGATCTGGTTAGACTTGATATAAGGCAAGTTTTCTAGCGTAAAAGCAGTCTAAATAACCAGAATTTAAAGGTGTATTACAGCCAATAGATAATGGGCGAATGGAGGTTATGTCCAGCATGCAATACGATATTCTCTCGTGTATAAAATTTATATAGATCAAGAGCCAAACCCTCTTGAAATAGAATATCATTATTTATCTAACCAACAAGAGAGAAAATAATATTATATTTATGGGAGTGCTACATGTACTTAACAGCTATTTCTAGAGTGGTCAAATAGGAAAATCAAACTCCTCATGAGAGCATAGTGTTTCTCTCTCTAGAAGTCGACCCGTACTAAAAATAGAACAACAAACTTCCATTGGCACATGTGACTCGTGAGCAAGGAAAGAGGAATCGAATGTAGAAAATTTTGCCAAGTGTCAAATAAATCCAAGAGAGATAATAGTTGCCAATGTAAATTGCTGTCCCACACAAGCTGTAACAGCTAGTCAACTTGCTAAAGTTAGACATTTAGCACATTTCCCAAGTCAAACCTCTGGTCAAACCTGCTAACAAAAGTCCAACGGTCAAGATGGTCAACCAAATGAGTGTGTATGTGTCCACGAATGTGAGGTGGAAGCTACCATATGTCCACAAGAAAGAACGATCCATCTCTCAAGCCAAATAATAATAAAATATACCAATTTTTCCTCCACATGTATGCCAAGATGGGTTTGCTCCACCTAGTTTCACCATATCACCACAAAACTTTATTTCCTAGTGAAAAATATCATCACATTAGCTAGGGCACTAGTGTAGAAGATCAATACACCCTCATCACACTAGGAGGCTCACCCATGAGCTCACCATCCCTCTCTAATAAAGAAATACAACATATAGCTGTTGGAGCATAAGAATGTGATGATGACACTCAAATAATATAAAGGGGGTGATGTGACATACAATGTACACCCTCCTAACCAAAACACCACCATGTAATCATCAATATGCTGAATACACTGAAATATACATGGATTGATCACTTTGCACATGACACCTTTCTCAAAAACACCACAACACCTGTCATTGAGCAGCAGTCAGTTACTAGGAAATCTTAAGATTTATCAGTCAACCATAAGGGTAGTACTAGGAAAGGTGAGTGCTTCCATAATATGTCCCTGATACTTCTAACAAATAATCTAGATCATTGCAAGTCTATGGCCATTGATAAAAAAATGCTTAGAGGTATTCTCATATATCATCCAACTGAATTCGATATGTGACATTGGGACATGCTATGTGCATCCATCATGAGGGGTAACAACTGGCTCCAACATGGGGACATGCACCATGGAATCTCTGGTAACACCCGAGGCAACCCAACATAAAGATTATCAGATACACAATGATGGGGTGAGACTCTCACTCCAGTAAACCATATGACAAATCCCATCAATAATATAGTGCAACTGCATAATAAAATGCATGATATAAAAAACGACTCTAGAATATGCAGGGAGCCAAATGCTGACAAATGCATGAAATAAAGAAACTACTCTAATCTATTGTTCAAAAGAGCTTATTCATTTTATTCTACTTCTATTTTATGACACTAATTTCCATCATAGTAATACAACTTTAGGATTTTCCCATTGACAGGCAAGGGCATCTTTTCTCCATTCAAATGATTGAGATAGAAAAAAATTGTTCTAGCTTTGTCTTCGATCTTGAAAGGACGCAACCATAAGCTTTCAAATTTCCCATACATTCCTGGTTTTTCCTTTCTTTTATCCCACATGAAGACCAAGTCACCCTAGTCAAGTATTCTTTGCCAAGCTCTCTTGTCAAACACTCCTTTGGTCTTCTCTTGGTTAGCGATCAAATGCCTTCCTATGACCTTCTTTGAGCTCTACCAACTGATTTATTCTCATTTGAACCGCATTTTTCCCTGATGTAAAATGCTGCAGCAATTGATATATAGGGTTCTTGAAATGAATAGGCAACTTGACTTCTAACCCATACACCAGTTTGAAAGGATTCATTCTTGTAGATTTCTTCTTTGTGATTCTATCGGCCCATAAAGCATACTTTATTTTACTATCCCAACTCCTTCTGTTATCACCAACTACTTTCTTGATGATGGCCATAAAATTTTTGTTACTTGATTCTGCCAAGCCATTATCGTATGGGCAGTACTTGGAAGAGTGAGACAAAACAATACCACAGTTGAAACATAATATAGATAATTCAGCTGAACTAAAAGCCTTACGTTATCAGTGGTCATCCTAACTGGGGCACCAAATCTTGTTATAATCTTATCTTGTAAAAAGTCCATGACAACCTTTTTATTTGCCCTCTTTGTAGGAATGACCTCAACCCACCTGGTAAAGTAATCTGTAGCTGTTAGAATCCATTTGTGACCATTACTAGAGTTATCTTTAAATTCCCCAATAAAATCTAAACCCCATTATTGAAAAGGTGCTTCAGCTACCAGTTGTAGAGGCATTGCTACTAGATGTTGTTTTCCAGTAAAGAACTCGCGCGGTTGACAGGTTTTAATGAAAAGTTGCACATCAAAAAACAACATGGGCCAGTAATATCCTACTCTCAATATCTTGTGCGCTGTGGTGCGAGTAGTGTAATGACCCCCATAATATCCCAAATTGAACTCTTCCATAAGCTTCTTCAACTCTTCCTTGTTCATACATCTAAGAATTAAACCATATGGATTTCTCCATCCCAAACCATCTTGGATGAAACAATATTTAGCAGCCTTCAATCTAAGGGCCCTCCTCTTATGGTCAGTGAAATGATCTAGGCATGAAAAATTCTTTAGAAAGTAGAGGATATCGAAATACCAACCAGCATTCTCTAGTTCTTCAAGAATGATAGATACCATATCAACACAATTTAGACTTAAATCATTCTCATTCCCTTCAGCTAACATCATTGCCAATCCTTGCCCTTTCACTATCTTCGTACGTTTTATTTCTAGATCTCCACTTTCCTCGAACACCTAGGCAATCTTGTCGGGCCAGGATATCCTTCATAATCGAATGAGGGACATAAGCTATGATCTTGGAATACCCTAAATAAGTCCTGAAATGCTTTAATGCTTGTACCAATGCATGCTATGGCTTTTCCATAATCGTATATTTCAATTCAAAATCTTTGAGATTTTTACTCATAAAAGCAATGGGTTGTTCCATGTTGTCACTATTTTTCTGCAAAAGCACTCCAACAATTGTATCCTCAGAAGCAAAGGAGAATATGAGAAAATCCTTTGAATAATCTGGACTTACCAGAACTGGAGAAGACATGATTGTATCTTTCATCCTTTTGAATGATTGCCTGCTTTCATCATCCCATTTAAATTCACAATCTTTCTTCAATAACCTTGATATGTGTTTGATGATTTCTACAAAATTTGGGATAAGCCTTCTAATGAAGTTTATCTTTCCTTGCCTTATTGTTTTCAGGAAGATGAACTTTTTTGATTGCGTCAATCCTGGCTGGGTCAACTAGGATTCCTTCTGAAAGCCTTAGATAAGGTTCGCCAAACTTTTACAAAATTTGACATAGATTTCAACGGGTATTCAAGGTGTCAACAGAGCAGCCTGCAGGTCACCATTGACTGCAAGTGTTAAACTGTCAATGGAGGAGGGAGATTGCATGAGTTCGGAAATCTGATGGAGGTCAAGTGATTTGATTATAACAAATGAAGCCATGTGATGACCTGTAAGCATTTTGTGCTCTGTTAGAAGGACCTTGGCACTGACAAGAACCAATGAAGCCATGTGATGCTTTGATGCATGTGCAGATTATAGCTCAACGGGTATTCAAGGTGTCAACAGAGCAGCCTGCAGGTCGCTATTGACTGCAAGTGTGAAACTGTAAATGGAGGGAGATTGCATGAGTTCGGAAATCTGATGGAAGTCGCTTCATTATAACAAATGAAGCCATGTGATGACCTGTAAGCATTTTGTGCTCTGTTAGAAGGACCTCGGCACTCACAAGAACCAATGAAGCCACGTGATGCTTTGATGCATGTGCAGATTATAGCTCAAAGAGAGTTGACACGAATTACAGGACTAAAAGCACCGACAGGTTATGGGGTTACTCATGGGTTCTAATTTATATGAACTTTATAAATAGTAAAATTAACATAATTTAAATTTATACATATAAAAAGAATCAGGTCAATTTTATTATAAATTTCATTCATCTCATATATATCTAATATATATTATAACTTAATATATAAGTTATATATATATATATATATAGGTTAATATTTTTTTATATTTTGAAAATTTTGAAATATGTATAAGGATGAACCTAATGGCAAACCTTAACTAAATATAATTGATAAATTTGAATTCAAACCAAATTTCATCATTACCGAACTCGAAACGGAACCATATGACTTTGTATGGGACCACTGGAGTATTATTTTCAAACCATCATAAGTGGGACAGGGAGATAGAGTTTGTTGGAGAAGAGGACAGACTCTCATTTTTGGATAGGGAGGGTGTCAATTGTTCGGGGTGGGAGAAATCTGAGTTTGGGGTTGGAAGGGTTTTGTTGAGGTTGTCTTGACTTTAAAAAAATATTTCTAGTTTCTTATATTTTGTAATTTCTCTCTCAGAACTCAGTTTTCTTGAGATTCCAAGCATTGATATTCTCAGTGGAAACAGAAGAATATTTTTGTGTTTTATGTTTTGAATGACTTAGTTGTGTGCATTTTTGCAATTCCAAGAATTTGACAATTATCTCTGCAAATTAAAAGGCATTATTTCTGTATTTTGTGTTTTAGTAGGTAAGGTATCTGTAGATGGGAAATCTCTTTAAGAAATTTGTAGACTGCTACTTGATTGAGGCAAGCATTAGGACATACACACACACACATATATATAGAATGTACAATTATTTGTCATTTAATAGTTCTTAACATTTGCATCTGTATTCCTTGTTTGAATCAGGATGATTTTTTGCCAAGGACTTCAACACCCATAGTGAAGATCATTCTTCTGACAACACTTGTATTGTAAGTTGTTCTTAATGAATATTGGTACAAACCCCATATTCAAAGACCACGATTTAGTTAAACTCTTTTGAAATAAACTCTAATGTTTCACAAACCTAGCTATTGATTATATGGTTGCATTTATGTCAGAGAAGATTGATGATTTTAACTTGTTTCATTTTTTTTTCCTGAATACAACCTTTTTAAAACAGATGGCCATAATACACTTAAATCATTAAGTTACTTCCTTTTTTCCTGCTTTCCTCCAAATCAGAAATAAGGAATTTTGATCGGAATAAAGCTGGCCTAGTTTGATGAAACTGGACACGTTTTATCTACCCTTAATGCACTATATGTTGCTTTGAATTATCTTATTTTATCAATGTGTGAAGTGATCCCTTGCCAATTTTGGTTATTTGCACTGAATGCCAGTGCTAGAAATGATGCTTCCTTACCAACATTTGAGAAATATGCTTCTGAAGATATCCTTTTGCAGTTGGATAGCTTGGGCTGGAATATGATATTATTGACAAGGTTGCCGATAGAAGCCACTATTTGTTAAATTTCAGATCACGGTAAGAATATCCGCACTCCTAAAATAAATCTAAAGTGTAAACTGATTAACCTATCAAAACAGCAGATGAAGGAACGCCAGATTTACGAACACTTCAGTCTGAAGAATTTACGAACAGCAAGTACAAATCTGCAGCACTCAGTCACCTGTCTTCTATTAACTGAAAGAAGAAAATTACAATGCAATAGCTCAAAACTCGATGAATAACACCTCTACCCTGCCTTTCTTTTATGAAG
Organism: Picea engelmannii; assembly: GCA_009831015.1. Lineage (NCBI taxonomy): Eukaryota > Viridiplantae > Streptophyta > Pinopsida > Pinales > Pinaceae > Picea > Picea engelmannii. Next base: position 37,941 of record ML852399.1, read on the forward strand.
AAAAGGCTAGGGAATTACAAAATTAGATCATCCCTGTGGTGTACCTAGATTAGGAATGGAAACCCTAACACTAGGCTGCCTAGAAAAGTGCATCCAGGCATGCATGAGAACTCTGCCTCGGAATCAGTGCCTAGCTAAATCTGGAACCTTCTTTAGAGCATGTGCTTTGTCTAAACTTAGCAACTGTGCAACAGAACCAAAAAAGGCCCTGCTAAATACAGAACAACGAACCTCTTCCTGAACTGGAAAAGCAAATCTAATTACTAAAGCCATTTCTAATAAAATAAAAGTGAAATCTGAAGTTCTCTAAGGTTGGTGCATGCATGCTGAAGGCATGTATGTACCCTCTACCTAAAGCTGCTGCTGCTGGGCCTCATGACTGCACCTCCCCAAAACTCACAGCGACCACTGTTGCACAAAACCCGAGGTTGGTATGGATCTGCTGGTATGAATTTGCTCATCACTGCTGCGCCTCTGGTGTAGGAGAACACATATGAAGCAACAGATAAAACTAACAATCCCTTTTTGTGAGGAAGTGTTATTCACCAAACAAAGATACTATCACAGCATCTTGGACCTTCCCTCTGCCAGGGGCTTCAAAAGAATGTTGACTCCTTGTAAATCCGAAGAATTGTAAACCAGAACCACTGCTCCTTCTGTACTATGGAATATGGAATCTCTTTAGTACAAAGAAATAATGCAGCAGACAAAAGTCCTTCATATCGACCTTGTGGACCAATATCTTCAACCTGTGATCATCGGTATCTTCAAGGTTAAGTCCCTTTTTTGGAGAGAATCCTCTGCCACAAAATCTTGACTTAGATTCTTCAATGCTAACATCCAATGCATGCTTGGATCAATCACCGATTCTACAGTGGGTTCTGGAACTGTCTCCCAGATATCAGACCCCTCTATCATGGCATCTTGCCATACCTGCTCTTCAGTTGTTTCCTTACAACTAGAAGATTCTGTCATATGAATAGATTATAGAAGTCATTAATACAACATCAGTAGAAAACATCTTAGGAGGATTAATCACTTGAAATGTACCTTTAGGTGCTCCTACTTGTTCATATGCCTCCTGCAATGTCTGGGTAAGCCAACTCGACGACTTGATTTTCACTGGATGGTATTGAAATATTTTTTCCTTCAATGGAACTTTGCTGATCTAAATTTGATTTCTCTTCTTTCTCATCGGCCTTTGTGACAGCAAGCTTTTCTTCCTCCTCAATCTCTGCTGGAGGCTCTTAATACTTAGAGGACCATCAATCCTCATCAAATTTCACATTTGGACTCACCACTGATTGAAGATAGATCCACCAAGGAGGTTTCACAATAACCAACGAATATACCCTTGATGCTTGAGGGTTCAAACATGGTCATCTTTTCATTAAGCTCATGAATATAATTGACAACCAAATACACGAAAGTGTGATACGTCAGGCTTCTCACTAGTAAAGGCTTCCTCTGGAGTCTTGTCCTTAAATATGCTGCGAGGACGTTTGTTTTGAATGTAGACAATAGTATTGCATGCCTCTGCCTAAAGAGGCATGGGAAAATCCATGCCGTGGATCATTGCTTTGGGTGTCTCAATGACAGACTGATTCTTTCTTTGTGCAAACCTAGTTACCAGGATTTGGATACGGATCTGGATTCAACCCCAGTGCCTAGTGCCTAGCTTATTGATTGGGCATATGGGGTCAACTAAGGCTCCTCTTAAGAAGTTGTAAATGAAGCTAGAATGATAGTTAGGGTTGACCACTTCAAACCTAAGTTGCATGAAACGGGGAAACATCTGGAGGTTTCCGAAACGGGTATGTCAGGAAATGCGACCATCCAAAAATGGAAACATTAGGGGAAATGTCGGGGGAAACGTCGTATATATATATACATATTAAATAACACATTATCTTGCAAGAAAAAATAATGATACACATAAATGACATTTTAGAAAGAAAACCATGTCTAAGACATGTGGCACAGAGTTATAGGTGTAATGCCTTGCATGAGAACACTTGGATCAACCCCAAAAATGTTAACCGATGGACATCGAGGTACATAGAGGGCTTGGTGCTCTTGATTAAATGCCAGTTCCATACCCTTACACATTATACAATCCAGTGGAAACGTTGTAATCTTGCCAATCTTGAAATCCTGAAAACCATTAAGTCTGCTGAATTTTGAATGGGACCTAAAATTCTACTTTCTGCATATGAAGTCCAATGAAGTTGGAACCACTCTCAAACATCCTGAAACAATTAATGGTAATGTTAAAAATTTAAGTAGAAGGATGGAAATGAAAGATAAAGGAGAATGTCACTTTTACTTAACTTAATTAATAGGGTGGCTGAAATGGTGATGATGTTTGGACAGATTTAAATGTTTATTAGTGGTTAATGAGGGTATTTTTTGCCATCGAAGGGACCCACGACCCTCTTGGCCAAGCCCGCAAACAAGAAAAAATCTGGCAAAACAATTGTCATACAGGCCAAAACTCCACCAAAACGTCGTCGGTCGTACCGTACGGTGTTTCCAATCGGGAAACGTCGTACGGTACGACCGACAACGTTTCGGTGGAGTTTCGTACCCGTTTCGACAGGTTTCGGGTACTGGTATGGCACCTAGGGGCTTGTTTCCTACAACTTAGCTTCAAACCCTACCAATTCATCCTAGTAGCCTTACAAGCTTCAAGATAATCAAGGGGGAGATCCTCCACTATAAATCTTCCAATAGTCTTGAGAAGGTACCTATCAAGAAATGAGAAGAGGGAACACCACGAACACTAGAGAAGCAACATCACACTTAACACATTTCAAAATAAATAACCACAAAGATTTGAAGAGAATCACTTATCAAATTGACACAGAAGACCATTGATCCATTGAACATCCATCCATTTGCAAAGTATCCACATAGACAAGACCAAGAGAGTGCTCTAATTAACCATCCATAGCATGAATCTAAACTAGACAAAGATTTTTCTCCACAAGCTTCTAACAATGTTCACAATAAGAGGTGTTTCTCTTGTATAGACGAGATCTAATAACCTTCTCAATAGAAAACAATATTTTCCTAGATCTAGCCTAGAAAAACATAAGGAACCATTATCTCCTCAACTAACTCTGGAGATATGGTCAACAATACAATATAATATGAGGTGGTTATGCCACCTATACAAAGATGTCCACAATGAGGGAGGAAGGAGTCAAAAGGTCCTCAACAACCTCCTCAAATCAAGCTAACAATTTCAACAACCAAGATAACCAACTCA
>ML852400.1:0-20814 GCA_009831015.1 Picea engelmannii
TCCATGCTTGCCTCGCTTGGCTAAAAGAAGTATATGGGTGAAATTGTCCATCATTTCCTTTCTTTGTCGCATGAGGTCTTCCTCAACCAACATCTTTCCTTTCCCCCAGAGAGAGAGAGAGAGAGAGAGAGAGAGAGAGGTTTAGGACCTAGAAAATCCCATAAAATCATAATAAGACTACCCAGATGGAGAACATTGAATCAACAAAAGAGGCAGGTGGTCACCGATATCGACTTGGATCAATAAGACCACCAATATCACATTTTTAAGGTGAAGGAGATTGAAATAATGGCCATTTCAAGTGAATAAAAGACAATGATGAATGGAGGAGGAAACAACCCATTACTCCATCAATCTTGTGCAAGCTTGAAGAAGGGTGACATGGAGTCGAACCCAACATCTAAGATCACACTAGCACTTGGTAAACCAAGAAAGAAATCTTGCAGGGGTAAGAGAAAACCTAAAATACATGCAAAAGGAAAACCACCTTTTATCTATTTATGTGGCAAGAAGACAGGCCACAAGGCTATGGATCGATGGTATCCTCATACATGTTATTTTTTTAGATTAAGAAGCCATCATGTGGCCTCACACTAGAAACAACAAAACTTACAAAAAGCCAAAGTTCTTCAAGAAGAAGAAGAATCCTAAGATAACTTCATTGAGCCATCCAAAGGTTCAAAAAATCATGAATATGAAGAGAGTGGTCGGTAACCAAAATAACAACAAGAACTACTCTAGGCAGTACAAGTTGACTAGAAATTGGAATGCCAAATGTTAAAGGTTACATGCTAAGATTCATCCCAAGAACCATATAACCAAAGCCATAGAGAAGGTGGATATTAAATGTCAAGGAGAAGAAGTGATTTTTACATTTGTAATCCAAGAGACATCAACCAAAGATGTTAGTCACACCAAAGAAGAGGTAAGTATAAAAGCACCATCATTACGGGCTACCACTGTAAGGTTCTAGCTTCCAAGTTGCAAATAACTTATACATAGAAAACGCTTGCAGTATAGTGAATAAGTTAGCTTGAATGTCTCTTTTTAGGATTTAATCACTTCAAAGTAATAAACTTTGATCACATTTGGAAAGGGGACTAGAAAAGCTACTTTAGATTTTACATACTACTGTGATATCTTTGGCATTTACCAAATCCTAATTGGGTATACATATTTTTTTATGCACCACTCTTCCCCAATATGTGGAAGCCAACAACAATAATGGATAATAAAATGTGAATGCTAAGGAAACATCAACCAATCGAGGAAAACTTAAGAAGAACACTAGTAAATGAGCATGCATGCTCTCACCATGGTAACTTGATGGAAGGTCACACCTTATGTAGTTCCAAGTACACGTTTTGAAATGTAGAACCTGTCATGATAGCCAAAGAGCTTACTGTTGGAACTCTATTATTGATCTACACATAAGAACGAGGACAACAAGTGGTACTCTTCCAAAGTGTATAATCATAGCTTCCAACATGGAAAGAAATTTGCAGATTTGTTAAACAAGATAGGCCATGAAGCCCATAAAGGTAAATCTACACTAAGGAGGCAAATCACATAACTTTTCTTCATTTGAATTTTGTTCAATATCAATAAGATTGTAGTTGAGCAATTACATCAGTTGTAGAAGAGGACAACCCTGTTGATTTGAACACAGTGAGTGATCACATTGGCAACAAAGAACCAATTGAGTCACGGGGTCTGATGGACATGATGGAAATGAAACAAAAACTATTAAGGGATTTAGACCTTTCACACTTCAAAGATTGAAGTATCGAGTGAGAATCAAAATTGCCCATAGTTAGAAAGTTCATAGTGTAGGGAAATCCCATCTAAAAGAGTTAAATCTTTTGTGCGACTCAAAAACCTTCGAGTGGGGAAGAGTGATCCAAAATGGATCCACGAAGAAAAAAATGTTTTCCAGAGTGAATATTGGTCAAGTTCAAATAATGGACAAAACTGGAAGAGATCAGGAGTCAAGGTGACTCAATAGTTGGTTTAGGCCATTTTGGAGGTTATAATATCAACCCGAGCATGTAAATTTCTTTCCTACTTCAATTTCGAGTGATTTTGTGTTTATAAGGATTTGTGAAGACTCGTGCTCTTTATGGCCATAATAGGTTGAAGGCCATGATCATTGTTCACACAAAGTTGCAAGATCAACAAGGACTTCAACACTTAACCAAAATTTTGTCCAAATCTCTAATCTGGGCTATTTTATTTTACTGTTTTTTAACAATAACTAGGTAAAATGTATTGATAAAAAACTACAACAAGAGCTACAACATGTATTACATCACTGTAGAGTTCCAAACATATTCAAATCAATAGTTACACAATGCATAAGCAGTCCTACTACAAGCCCAAAATAGAGTTTGTTTTTTTCCTTATACAAAATCACCTAATGTTACTTCACACTATACACTCTATAAAATATGCCTAATATTAGAACTATCCTAAAAAATATGAAAATTAATAGAGAGCATAACGACTAGCAGTATCATCCAGACATGTGGGCTTTGGCTCAATTTCTCCGTTCACAATTACCATCTCCTCATCAAGCTGGTACACAATTTCTTCCTCCTTGAACTTTCCCCTAGACTAGTTGGCCAAAAGCCTTTGGTTTGAGGCCATGAACTAGTTGTCCTTACACAAATTAAAAGCCAAATTTTGAAGGAGATTACACTCAACTTCCACAACTATCAATTTCTTCTTTGTTTCCATCAAAGAGCCCATGGTTTCTACTACTTGTATTGTAATCTAACATTCAATTTCATGATTTTTTTGAAGCAAGATTAAAGATTGATGACCTATTGTAGTTTACATGCTCTTTGTGGCTTCTAAGGACATGAAAAATTTCTTGTGGTTCTACGGAATCCCTTTGGGGCTCTGTATGTACAATTTCTTCTACAAGGAAATATTTTATAGCTTGGCTGCAATAACCACACCTATCCTTGGTCCTGGGCACTCAAATGTTGTTGAAACCTAAAAGCCTCAAACTGGTCTAACCAACTAGTTCCATGGTTGACACCAACCTATAATCTGTTATGTCTCTACAATCTAAAAGTCCATCCGGGGGTGGTTCACTTGGGAGATCCTTGGCACCCAGACAAACTCCAAGCAACAAACAAACAACAAGAATATTGAATACTTGGTGAAAAGGCTTGACTTATCCCCTATTCCTATCAAACAAAATTACCAGTATCCCATAGTGAGCCAAATGAACTAGAGCCAACTAGTGATAAACATGTGATTTTAATGCAAGAGGCATGCAGATGAGGGAATCCCATCCCTTTACATTATAATCTGTATATTTGGTGAGTTCGTCTGGATTGCATGCCATGTGATGGTTTATGAATTCATCGTAGCTTGCCATGTGAGGCCATAAGGCATGTCTCAATACTATTCATTAAATCAAGGGATGGTTTGTTGATATTATGTGCCACTGACCACTAACTCCCCCTCTTTTAAACTTGTGCCATAGTTATCCCATTGGTCCGCTTCTTGGTTGTTTTCTCGTAAAACATGAAATTTTTTTATGGAGGAAAAGGAACTCACTTCTTATTTGATGTGGTTCATAATTGAAGCTAGAGGTTGGTCTCTCGGATCTGAAATATGGACCATGTGATTGATGATATTGTTGGAGTCTCCTATCACTATTGTCGATTGCACACCAATGGCTTTTGCTATCTTAAAGTCCTTGCCACATAGCATAAGCTTCTACTCTATTATTGGAAATTATGCCAAGTCCCCGAGCATAATAAGTTTCAATTGTCACTCCAAGGTCCATGATGACCCCCCCTTGCACCTGCCACCCACTCTAGTCACGGGTGTTTTTAGGAAGAACCCCAAATTCCTTTGAGTATTGGGGGGATACTTGGAAAGACCCAATGGAACAAACTTGGGGTAATGACTCAAAAGGCTCAATAACACTAGCTTGGGGTAATACCCTAAGAGGCCCAACAACACTAGCTTAGGTAAGCCCTTGAAAGGACTAGCAACAAAGGTTATGGAAATCCCTTGGAAATCCCAATAACACTAGCTTGGGGTGATACATTGCAAGCTATGAACATAGAAAGGGTTTTTCCTCTCAAGGAATTTGTTCCACCATTTAAGCTCCATTTATAATCATTCATTAAAGGGGAGATGACTATGTCGAGAAGCAAAGAGATTGAACTTCTATCATAGAGAAGCCACACTTCTTATAGAGAGAAAGAGTAAATGCTTGAAAATCAAGGAATTGACCATCTCAACAGATAAAAAAGAGGTTGAGCTTCTATACTCAGAAAAAAAAAAAACTCAAGCACTTAGAAGGAGTAGCCATAAGGCTATGTCGAACTGCATTGGTTCAACAATATAGAATCATCAATGGTTGGTACACAACATTAAAGGTTGATTTGGAAGTTGCCAATACTACAACAACTAAAGAAGTAAGCAACCTCCCAATTGACAATGAAGGAGATCCAAATTCTACGTGCAAAGAGAGACAAATGTCTTCCAAATTTACGAGCCATTGTCAAAAGCAATATTATAAAGAAAAAAGAGAGGGACATACTTGTTGCTAATGTTTACATTAAGAGATCACCTAAACATTGAATGGAAAGACCACCCTTCAAATAAATAAGACAAGGGCAATGTTGTTTTCCTTGGTACATAATAGAAGAGGCAAGAAACTCATAAGCACACTAGCCCAAACCTAAGTGAGTGGTTGGAAAACGGGTGTGAAACTTCAAGAATAGATTCAAGGTAGTTACCTCTCCTTAGCCTTTGAATCATTGGCACAAGACCAAGGATCTAGTTGAGCATGTGTTCTAATCTGCATCTTTCTGAGATTTCTTGGCATCGAGGAAAGCCTTCTCTTTGATCATGGTTTTCCTAGTTGGGTTTCTAGGGTAATTATCTCTATTCTATGGTGTGGGCATGGTTTTATGGATCTACTATTTACATTCTTTTTAACATACACAAAAAATATATATTAAAAGATAGAATGAAAAGATAATTACACAATTGTAATAAGTACAGAGCACAACGAGAGAATAGTATTAAAACTCATAATATATATGGGTGAATCAAGTTCTATATGGATTGAACAACATGGGTGAACACTTCCATGTCTCTATGTAAACCCCATAAGACAATAACTTAAAACAACATTGGCAATCACTCTCACCCTACCTTACCTTAAAAGGTACAACTTACAACGTTTTGCTCTCAATTATAATTAATAGAGTGGAAAAGTTCGTAGTACTTATTTTAGGAGCCTAATTAACTACTTAATTACATAATTAATTAACAATTATTCCAACACTATTTTCTCTCGAATGATAGGATTCATCTCAAATCAATGTGCCCATCAAACATCATTCAATAGTAAAATAAAAATAAAAACACAAGATAATTATTGCAAACTATTATACCACCAAGGGAGTGTCATACTTAAAAATTTACTAGGCATAGGTCTATTGCTATGTTTGATTATTTGGACATCAAGTTTTTATCACACCGACAATAAATATTGCCTTTGTATGTGAAGTTGGGACTAGTTTAGTACCTCCAGCCATGGTGTATCTCATCTTCATTATAAAAAAATACATGTTTGGATGGAGGGTTGTCATGGCAATTCCCTAGGTAAAGGATACCATTTTTTATTGGTTGGGGAGTATGGTATATAAATGTTGCACAACCCCTAATGACCATGTTATCGTGATATGCACAAAGAGCATCATCATCCCACATTCCCTGATAGACATAACTATGCTTGTACATGAACATTCAAGTGTTTATTATTCCAGTGATCATTTGAACCATGTTGTATGGTCTCAACTTGGTTTATGAGTAGTTTATTTGCTTTTGATGCTTCACTTTTTCTAATTGCTCCGACCAATTGTTCCAATCCTCATAAAATTCTTGAACACCATGTTATCTTTGTTAAGTGGTTTGAATTTCATCAATTTCGACCCAAAGTGAGATCTATCACCTTGTGCACGGAGTCTGTTCAATCTATGGAGAGACTAGTTAGAGCCACGACTTATGCATACTAAGTACTACATTTGAGATAATGTGATCAATTGCAATATGGTGGGAAGCTATGCTACATAATTTTGTGTTACTAGTGTCACAAGTTTTGTTTTCCCCAAGAAAAAAAAGCTTTATATTCATACAAGTTGAATATACATATAACAATCCAATACATAGACTTATAGAACCTTTAGATCACTTGACCTTCCTAACTCCGCTACACAGAATAATGTTTTGTCCATTCTCAAAATTGAAGCAATACTGTTGTTGTTACTCAAAATTGGTGCTACCTACTACTTTTGTACCCAAAAAAGTATAACCATTCCATTCCCTGTCTATCCCGAATACAATCTACAAAGAAAAGAAAAGATTTTACAGACATAATTCCATGGCCTCTACCTCTGCACCTTCAATAAATTCATAGAATCCAAAAGCTCCTATAGGAAGAGATAAAACTTCTTTGGATAACTCATCAACTTTTATGTTAAACTCTCAGAGAATGTGGCTAAAATAGAACCATTCAAAGAATTGGTAAGCCATTTTAATATCCCTCAACAAAGGGGCCAATCTGATATCACGTGTTGAGTTCTTCTGGCGAGCCCAGTCTATGACCAGCTTTTTATCCAATCTTTTGGATACAACAACTTTGTTGGTTTGAAATTTGCGCGAGGTCGGGACCAATTTCACTAGGTTTAATGTTTGCAAGATGGTGGGATTCCAAGAAGGAAATGAAGAAACCCCTTTGTGTGTCAAGTCCATGGAATTCTCCTCATACTTCCCTATGGGAGAGAGTGAAGTTAAAATCTCCCCCCACCAAGGTGAGGGGGTCATTGAAAGCACCTACAGAAGCCAAGTCTTCCTAGTAGGGGATTCTATCAGCAAAGGGACAACATATATTTAAAATTGTAAAGGGAAAATTGAAATATTTAACCATCAATTTAACTGAGATAGTTGAGCGAAAAGAAGAATATGACAAGGCTTTGCAAGCAGGGCTCCAACCATAGATAATCCTCCCTGACTGGCCTTCAACATCAATAGAAAAAAAAAAAACAATTCTTAAACCAAGGATCTAAGATAACCCTAGATTTGTCTCCAGAACACTCAATTTCTTGTATTAAAATTACTTTCGGCTTAAGGCTTTGAAGAATCCTTTTGAGTGATAGCTTTTTGTGGGGGCCCCAAACCCCTCTCATGTTAAATGAAAGAAGAATGATAGAGGGAGACTTTTTACAACAATCCCTGCTCCAAGGGCCCTAGTTATGGGTACTTTCTTTCCTTTTTGAATTTCCAACATTGCCTTTTATTGTGCCTTAAGAAGGTGGGATTTACATCCCAATGAGTTTGTCTAAGGAAGGTTAAGGGATAAGCCACCCTGAGACGACGAATAATCCTTTGGCTTTATTTTGAAACGAAGAGCATAACCTATTTTAGGAGGGGATCTCACCCCCTTCTTTCCAGAGGAAGAGAACTTCCCATGGATACTAAAATTCTATGAAAGAGAGTTGAGCTCGACTTTTCAAGACCTTGAAGGGTAGGACACATGAGAAACAACCTTAGTTGCGAAGGGTTACTCTGGGGAATCAAGAGTGAGGGGGGAAGGGAGGGATATGAACTTACTAACTTCAAACACTATGGGATCAAGGGAAACCTTAGCACCATAGGAAGGATCGAGGAGCATGGGGGCCTGAGGGCAAGGAAGGGAAGCATCCACTTTATCATTCAAAATTGAGACAAGGGGAGGGAGAGGGGACGACCATAACCGAGTTCACCTTGTCCGGAGCAAGATCCGAAAGAGCTAACTCCATTTAGACGGGGTTTGCAGGAGAAGGGACTTGACCTTTGGCTATAGAATTGACTGGTGCTATCTCCTCAATCGATTTCTGAGCCACTTGGGTCTTCTTCACCTAGACCTTCAAGATTTTCAGAGAAAACCACTTACATTGCGCATGCATATGAACGATTTCATGGCAACCAAAATAATGAAAATGTAATTTCTAGTAGTCTACATTCTTATGCCAAACTTGATCACTGAACACTAGTTCAAAGTTGCCTACCAGACTGTCCCAGACATTAACTTAAATTTGAATACAGTCCCACCTACTATTAGCCTTGGATTCCCTGTTGGGTTTGAGCCCCACGAAAACCCCCAACTTGTTCTCGATGGATTCCATAGCCTCTTTTGTCAAGAATCCAATATGAAGCCCAGGGAGGATGGCCCAAACCCATATAACATTCACCATCTCATGCTCAAGGTCAAAGTCAATTGTTCATTCCCTCATAACCAACCGAGAAGATTCCCAATTCCAATTCCTTCCCAATATTACACTACAATCGTCCACTAAAATTGGGATAAAGCACAACCAACCTCTAACCAATACATGGAACTTAGGAACATATCCCAACGAGTGTCTCCAATTTTTATTTAGAGAATCGCCTAACAAGGCTTTGCCAACCACTTTGCCACAAAATCTCCCAACTAGGGTTTGGTCTGCATAACGAGTTACCTCTTAAACCTAAATATCTCTTCCGGTTACCATTTGGAATTTCCCTAACCCTTCTTTGATACAAATGTTTTTCCATTTGGGAGGAATTATTCCTTTCTCCATTGGGGGATACACTTGCATTTAAGGAAGATAACATATCTTGTTTCATTGGCACACTTGCACGCAGAGGCTCATTAACTCCTGAGGCTTTGAAATCTTGGCCAAGGACATTGGATTCATCCGAACATTTATTTTCCAAAAGTTCTTCCTACATGTGAAAGGCCCTATTGACGCATGGGATATTCCCATAGTCTAGGGATTTGCACTCTTCTAGATCAATGTCACATGGCTCGGGCATAAACTACAAAGGCACTTGGCCTGGCTCTGGCCGTGGATTGAGAACTCAATAAAAATTTAATCTGAAAAATAATGCGGGATGGGGGCTCTGGGTGCCGACGAAGAGGGAGGAGATAAATAGGGGAACAAAGGGATGAAGGGCCTAGATGCCTCGCACCTACGACCTATGGCTAGAGTGTCATATGGCCCATAACCTCAAAACTGCAGACCTCCCTTATCTCCGTTAGTTTTCCTCAAGTTGATTCCTCGAGCATTTGATGTTCTATTGGTGTCACAAGTTATGACAAGGAACACAAATTTATGATAATGCTACTCAATCATGTTGAGTGTGAGCCATTTTTATAAATAAACAATAACAGGGACTTGATTGAGAGAGAACATGGACAAAATAAGTTAAACTCAATTGACACAATATATTTGGTCAACTATAAATCTATTCAATACAAAAGAATGAACTACAAATAATGGTAGGGATTGAAGCAATGTGTCAAATCATTATGGATTGAAACTATGAATATAGTTATGATATAGGTAGATCTAGTTAACGAACAAAAGCTATGGGTATTTGCATACAATATGTTTACATATTTATACAAGCAAATAGATAAGGTTTCCATTAATAAGGTAGTTACAAAGTCAATGTATGTGGTACTTTCAGTGAATCTCAATATCGTTTGTTTCTATGTTGATCTCCAGAGTTAGCATTAACTCAATCAATTTTGATCACTTTGGATAGTGTGCACATTGAGAGTTTAGATAATAAGATTATACTAACTAGGTTTAAGAACGTGGAGCTGACCAAGCACAATCTTATGCTTGTTGATTTATTAGAGATGTCACATAATAGATATACTAATAAAGATTTTGTGACACGTTGAAGATCATGCATGCAAAACCATTGTGCTAGATATAATGAGGAACATAGTTTTTCTGTAGAGAGAAGTCTACATAACCTATTGTAGTTACTCTCTACATTGCACTAGAAGTTGATAAGTGTTTGCGATGAAGTGTAAGCACTGAGGCATATATGGGGATTCCTCTCCACTATCAAGTGGAAATGCGCCTCCTTGCATTATAGGTATAAGTTTTAGTCCTAAACAGGACAAAATTTGATGTTGATGCCAATGAATTTAGAACATTGTTTGCTAACTAAGGGTGATTTTTCACACTTGCTTGAGTGTGAAATACTAGGATTGTGTTGGAAAGTGCCTTTCTTTGACAATGCATTAGCGTTTTTTATCGTTGTTGAGAGTATGCCATGTCACCCAAAAAATGACTTGGTTAGATGACATCGGTTTCCTATACTCGAGATCAATGCCAACTAAAGGATTTGGTTGTGTTGTGCTTTACTCAAGTAATGGAGGACTCTAAGGGAATTAGAGCTCAACACTAAAATTTGGATGCATACAAAGGTAGGGTGGAAAGTTGAGCTTGAAAGTATTACTACCACATCGTTTTATGATAGTATAAGGACTATATTAAAGTGGTCGAACATTCCAACGTGGACTTTTGAATCTATATTACTAAGTGTGAAAACGAAATCTATCTCTAGTAGAGAAGTTGCGAAGGAAATAATACTTGTCATGTTGTGATTTGTTCTTAGTTATATAGTGTTGCATAATTTTAAATTGGCTATGAACATTTTGAATATGTTGAATGAAGGAGCTAGATTTATTGATTTATTCTGACACATAGACAAGAATGTCTTGAACAATAATACTTGGATAAGTAAAATACTCTAGACGGTCGATTAAGTCGAAGTAAACCTAAAATGGATTATGTCATGTTACATTGTGCTAAGCATGGTTGTAGTTGTTACACTAATGTCAGGTTCTCGTACCAACATTTAAAACTAACAACAAAAGTTTCAATAAGCACCCAATGCGCATCATAATGAGAGAGTGGTATGCTTGGTATGAACATAAGGAAAGTCCCTTGAGAATTAGAGATCTCAAAGGATTTATGACATTTAATGAATGTTTTGGTCTCCCACTATTGAGATAATGGGAGTGTGTGATGGGTATCAACATGCCTAAACAAGGCACCCAATTTTGGCTCCACCGTAGTTGAAGTAACGTCAAATGGATGTTACGAAGAACAACATAGTTTTGGTGCAAAAAACAGTTGTTTGGGTCTTCTTGTGTAGTGGAGAAAAAGTACTCAATTACATAATATCACATGGTTATGTACCATTTTCAAATTGAAAAAATGCTACTCCATCCTGTTAGTATGCTCCTCTATAACACCTCCATTTCCCAACGGGATAAATCAACTAGTTGTCGCCACTATTATCAAGCATTTGGATAGTTTTGTTCCAATAGGTGCCTAGTTCTGGTTAGACTAGTCTATGCCAATGAGTTTATTATGGATGACATTCATGGATGTGGGGAAGCATCCATCAGGTTTCCCCACGAGGTTTTCCTTGGAAAAAAAATACCTCCATAACCATTAGAAGTTTTTATGGTGTGGGTTGCATGATAGAGAATATATTTTTAGTCATGATCGTCTTTCATGCAATGATTAATTAAATAATCAATATAAGAAGGTTATGTATGTGGGTGATCGATTTATGACATTGTGGGGGTGCTTTTGGGCACCATCCTTTGGAATAGATCTACAAGTTGGTTTAGTATTTCTTCATATTTCTTCTGAAGAGCTTTGTCAATCTTGTTCCCATACAACACTAATATTAGGTATAACAAAACTAGTGGAATTTCCTAGGGTCATTCATGGGTATGTCGATGATACAAAATGTTGTATGGGGTGATTAGGATCGACCCATGCATTTATAACTCTACTTGTGTCCATACAAACATTCACTTCTCCATAAGACCCGTAGTACTTGCAAAAACACTAGAAAGGAAGACACTACAAAATGTCTTATATAACTCAATAACTAAAGATTTTGTTAATCTGCATCATTGGATTCTTTAGTCGTGGTGAAGGTTAAGCCATCTAAAGTTGGAGTAGATTCCAATGCCTCAAATAACAAAAAAGTAACCACAAAATAAAATATTTAGATTTTCTCAAAGCTTTTATGCTCTAATATCAATGATCTAGATGTAAGGTGACTTAGTTTTGACTCCGTGTTGGTGTAGAGAAAATTTCAACAAAAGGTGAATCCACAAAATACATGAGACTGCAAAAGCCTCAATTTGTGGTTCTACCATAGATCGAGTACACAGAGGCCAAGGAGACATCATATTCATCCTTTGTGCCTAGTATCTTCGACCCTCTACGCATCTCACTAAAGATGCAAACCCTTTTGTATGAGTGGGTTATAGTTGGAAGATTCTCCAGTATATCCAGGAATCTTTTGTAATCACTCTAGTTGCCTATATATTTTTTCTTTGGAAAAATAATTGTATTTACTACTTCAATACAAAAATAAATACATTCCTAAAATGCTGAAGCATTGCTTAGGGAATCATTGATTCAAAAAAGGTCCATGATTGTTTCTACTTAACAAGGATAGAAAAAAAAATATTCCTTTCCTTCTTTACATGATCAATAAGATTTACAAAATAAAGATAGCATAATTGATATTATAGTTTAGGGATGACCATATAAAAAGAAATCTTGTAAATACAAAAAATATAGATAGTGCCCATATACAATTGTAGTCACATATAATTAGTATATCTTATGATGATAAATAAAAATCGTTCTGACCTTTTTCCCTCGAAATTAAGATATCTCTGACTTTCTTAAAAAAAATTAAGGGAAAAATTGAGATAGACAGGGAAGATGGAGCTTCTAAGCTTTACAAAAACTAGGAATTTTGAGGATCGTAAATCCATTTTCTATAACAATTAAAAAATGAACATAAATGACAAACTTCTTCAAAAATTTAAGCCTAGTATCACGAGAAAGAATATATATATGTGTGTGTGTGTGTGTCCAAATAGTTTAGCGTGCATAAATACCCAAGAATGAATATAGTCACGTCTTTAGAAAATGGACACGAATTAACATTGACAGTATAATTAGTACAAACAACATTAAATGTAATATACAATAAGGAATATTACAAGTCATCCATTCCTGAAAAGTTTAGTCCTCGAAGCATGGGTAAAGACAAATACTTGGATCTAAACTCCTCATTTTCCCAAGTAGCTTCATCTTTTGGTAAATTTTTCCATTTGATAAGATACTCATTAACTCTTCTAGAACGCAAGAATTTGGTTCGAACCTCTAAGATACCTTCAGAAAGTAAAACTAACTTTCCTTCTTCATATAAAAGAAGAAATTATGTTTGTATATGGATGGTAGGATCCAAATTTTTCTTCAAACAAGAAACATGAAAAATGCCATGCAATTTCTCTTTATTTGGAATATCGAGGGCATAAGAAATTTGATTGATTCTCTTTTGAATATGATAGGGTCCTTAAAACTTAGGAGCCAATTTGTGTTTCTTGTAATTTTTAATAGAACTCTATTTTTAAGGTTGTAGTCGAACAAACACCCAATCTCCTGTCATAAATTCTCGATCGGTTCTTCTTTTGTCAGCTTGTTTTTTTATTCGGTTCCTTTCCTGTTCGAGATGAGGTTTAAGAGTGTGTAAAATTTCATCCAATGTATCTAGATAGTATTTCATGGTAGGAAGTTTGGAATTGATAACATATTCCTTAATCGAGATAGTCAAATAACCATACAGGGCTTCAAACGGGCACATTTTTGTTGAGGTATGATACGTAGTATTGTACCACATGCAACCATTTAATCCATTGTGTCTGGCGATCATTCACAAAATTCCTTAGGTACCCTTCAAGGAATTTATTAAGCACCTCAGTTTGGCCATTTGTTTGGGGATGATATGAAGTAATCATGGTTAAGGATGTTCCAAGTTCATGAAATAGTTCCTTCCAAAAGCTTATAGTGAACTTGGGATCCCTGTCACCTACGATAACCTTGGGAAATCCATGAAGCTTAAAAATATTTTTAACATAGCCATCAACGACTTGGCTAGCCTTGGCTTTTGAATAAATCCTAACAAAGTTGACATATTTGGTTAGTCGATCTACAATTACACATATAACATTGTTTCCTTTATAGGTAGGAAGACCAGTAATAAAGTCCATATATGTTTTCGAACATTATTGGATTGGAACATGAAGGGGTTGAAGAAGACCTAGAGGAACGATTGTTTCAAACTTTTGTCGTTGACATGTGTCACATTCTGCCACATATTTCTAAACGTCAGACCGCGTACCCTTCCAAAAGAAAGATTGGTGTATATTGTAGTAAGTTTTGAAAAACCCCACATGGCATGTTGTTGAAGAATCATGATTTCTTTCAAAACTTGGAGTTTGAACTTGGAAGAATTGGGTAAAACTATCCTTTGTTTGTACCACAATATATCATTCTCCCAAGTGAATTTAGGATTTGTAGTTGGGTTGCTTTAACTTCCTCGGTTAGCTTCCTTATCTATGGATTCTTAACATACTCAGTTTGAACTTCCGAGATCCATTCGGGAATGACGATGGAAATAGTGCATAATGTAGTGTCACTATCAAGTTTCCTTGATAACCCGTCTGCAACCAAATTATTCCTTCCTTTTTTACAGAGAATATTGAAGTAAAAAATATGGACTTTGTTCACCCATTTTTGCTTCTTTGATGAAAGGTTCTTTTGAGTTAGAAAATACTTCAAACTATTGTGGTTTGTTTTCACAAAAAAAATCATTCCCAACAAGTATTGCTTCCATTTAACCAAGACATGCATAATTGCCAACATTTCTTTGTCATAAGTTGATTTTGTTTGCTCTCTTGGTTTGAATTTTTTACTTTCGAATGTGATGGGATAATTATCTTGCATAAATACGACACTTAATCATGTTCATGAAGCATTACTTTTAAGGACAAATGTTTTGTAGAAATTTGGTGCTTTGAAAACTAGGGTGGATGTCATTAAGAGCTTCAACTTTGTAAAACACGCTACGGCCTCGTCATTCCATTTAAACACATATTTTTTCACTAGTGTTTTTAATGGGGCCACAATCTGTGCATAGTTTTGAACAAATCTTCTATAGTACCTGGTAAGACCAAGGAATCCTCGTGATGATGTGATTGAGTTTGGGCTAGGCCACTTAGTCACTGCCATAATTTTCTTCGGATCAACCTTGATTTCTTCGTCTGATATGACATGTCCCAAAAATACTATCTCTTTTTGTCAAAAGCTGAATTTAGATTTGTTAGCGTAGAACTTATTCTCTTGAAGGAGTTTTAATATTGTGTCTGTGTGCTCGAGGTGTGAGTTCCATTTCTTGTTATAAATAAGGATATCATCAAAGAAGACAAGTACAAACTTCCATAAGTACAGATGAAATAAATCATTCATTATTGCTTGGAAGGTAGTGGGCACATTAGATAAAACTGAAAGGCACGACCCAAAATTTGTACAACCCTTCATCGGTACATAAAGTAGTTTTGGGAATGTCTTCCTCTTGAATTCTTATTTGGTAAAGTCCATAATTGTTTCTAAAAAAGTCCATGATTGTTTATACTTAACAAGGATAGCAAAAAAATCTTCTTTTCATCCTTTACATGATCAAGAAGATTTACAAAATAAAGACAACATAATGGATATTACAGTTTAGGGATGGCCATTTAAAAACAAATCTTGTAGATACAAAAAATATAGATAGTGCCCATATTCAATTGTAGTTGCACAAAATTAGTATATCTTATGATGATAATGATCCATATTTATGAGCGAAACGAAAATAAACCACATATTTATAATGTTAACACAAAGATATAGTGAACAATAACAAAGATACAATAAAACTTGACTTCTATTCAATAATAAATATGCTGAAAATTGTAAAATGCATACTAAAAACAAGTTTGCTAGAATGGCAACAACTTATCTATGAGAAGTGATGTGACAGATACGCTCATTTGCAAGAAGATGAGTACAATGAGTCTCTGAAGGCCTTTTTACAATAAACATGAATGCCAAAACCTTAGACATCCAAAAACCTAACCCTAGGAGATGAAGCGTCAAAAGTCATGTCGGCCCCGTTGGGGTAAGTTGGTACATCAACTTCTCAGGGTCGTAACTTTTCATACAATCTTCATTTAGGGTGCACGACAGC
Organism: Picea engelmannii; assembly: GCA_009831015.1. Classification (NCBI taxonomy): domain Eukaryota; kingdom Viridiplantae; phylum Streptophyta; class Pinopsida; order Pinales; family Pinaceae; genus Picea; species Picea engelmannii. Next base: position 15,970 of record ML852400.1, read on the forward strand.
TCGTTGAAAAGGTATTGATGAGGCCTTCCATTTAGGGGGTTCAATCAGAGTCTTAGTTTATCATTGAGGTGCCTGATCGTGAAAAAGCGTCGTTTAAGCCTTTAAAATGGCCCCGGAAGTTCAGGAACTGAAAAACTGCTAAAAATAGTAAGTTGCCAAAAAAAAAAAATTGAGCCAATTGGACAAGGTGGGTGGCCACCAAGATCCTCTTTAATCAATCCTCCCTCCTTAGGAAGCAATGGTCTCCAATGCATTGAGTGCCCACATCAGATGAGGATATTTCTACTGAATTTGGCCCAGGTGAGCCACTTGCCTTGGTGCAGGAGCTGCCCTACTTTGACAACCCGATAAAGTTGGATCCTATGCTGGTGAGTGACCTTGACCTGTGTGTCCATGATATGATCAGTGGATGCATGTTCCATGTAGTCATGATTGAGCTCTGTTGGGTCCAATTGTTCTACTATCTCCGAGGTGTCCAATAATGGTGGAAAATAAGGCCGAAGGAGGTCCACATTGAACATTGGGTGCAAACCAAGGAAGGGGGGAAGGTTGAGATCAAAAGCATTATCACCCATAGCCTTGGTGATGGTGTAAGGTCCATAAAGGAGTGGACGAAGCTTCTGATGAGGCCATGTAAGGCTTTCTTTCTGCAAGTGAAACCAAAGTTTGTTGCCCACCTGAAACTGGTGCGACACCTGGTGTTGATGATGGCGTTGCTTGTACCTTTCATTAGACTTCTGCAAAATATCCTGAATCTTTTGGTAGATGTGCTAGATTCGCTCAATGAACCGGGTGGCTTTGTCAGCTTCAGTTGGAGCATGTGACGAGTCTGCGTGGGTGGTTGTAAGGGGTAGTGCAACGTCCATGGGACCCAATGGTTGAAATCCCAACCCCACCTGAAATGGGATGTGGTCGGTTCAACTATGTATGGCTCTTTTGTAGCTGTGTTGAACATAGGGAAGACTCTCATCCTAGGTGCGGGGGTGCTTGGAATTGTACATGCGTAGGATGTGCATGATTATTCGGTTGACGACCTTGGTTTGGTCATCCGTTTGGGAGTGGAAGGCATAGACTTGGTGAGCTTGGTGTCCAACAGTGACCAGAGGCTTGACCAGAATGTGTTGATGAACCAACTGTCCCAATATAAGATTATGGTTTATGGGATCCCAAAGTGTACCCACACTCATTCAAAGAAGAGCTTGGTAGTGGCCTCGGCTATGATGTTCTTCTTGCAGGTGACCATAATCGCCATCTTGGAAAAGCGATCAACTAGCACAAAACACAGTTATTTCCCTTCTTGGTGGACGAAAAGCATGACATGTGGTCCATTGAAATGGATTCCCAGGGCCTGTAAGGAGTAGAAACAAGAGTGTACATGCCTTGTTTCTTAGTGGTTGGTTTGGCAATAATGCAGGCAATGCAAGACGATATACTTGTTGACATCCTGTCAAAGTTTCAGCCAATAGAAATGTCGCTGCAATACTGCCATTGTCTTTTCCACGTCAAAGTGTCCTACCACCCAACTGTAGTGGGATTCCCAAATCATCTTTGCTCACTCACTTGATGGATTACAGAGATGGCCAAGAGGGCACAACAACCCGTCCTGAAGATGGAAATTAGTGACAATTGTGTTTGGGCCCAACATCTGATAGGTGTTGCCAAAGTCAGGATCTGTCTCATAGAGGTGGGGAGATTCAGAGGTCTCATGGTCGTAAGAGTCTAGCACTATGGTGAGTGTCGTGACTGGAGGTCGGCTGAGTTAATAAGTGACTCGGTTGGTACCTCATGTTTTATACTTGATATTGAGGTGGAACTGCTGCAAATATGTGGACTACTTTTGATGGCGGTCATTCTGCAATTTGCCTTGTGTTTGCATGAACTGCAATGACTTATGATTAGTGTGGATTATTGTCTCCTTCTTGAGAATGTAATGGCTCCACTAGCGGCAGACTTGCACAATGGAGTACATTTCTTTGTCATAAGTAGGGTACTTATGGACAACATATAATAATGTCTTACTATGATAGGCCACGAGGTGGTCATGTTGAGTGAGGATTGTGCCAAAACATAGTATGAAGCATCTGTCTCAATCTCAAAGGGTTGTTGCAGGCCAGGTAATGAAATCACCAGGACTGAGCAAAAGCACTTCTTCATATCATCGAACGCTTTATGTTAAGACAGGCCGAGCACAAATCTTGCCTTACCACCACCCCTGGTCACTTGGCTGAGGGCCCATGCAATATGGGAGAATCCCAACATGAACCTGTGGTAGAAATTGGCAAGGCCTAAGAAAATCTGAAGCTTAGTGAGCGTGGTTGGAGCTTGCCAGTCACGAATGACTTGGATATTAGTTGGATCAACATGCACACCATGCACATCAATAATGTAGCCTAAGTACTGGACCCTGTCCATGCCGAAGCAACATTTTCCCAAGTTGGCATATAGCTTGTGTTGTCGAAGCGTGTGCATAACCTGTTGAATATGCTGCAAGTGTTCTGTACAAGTCTTGTTGTAGATGAGGATGTCATCCAGATACACCACAACAAAAAAATTAATGAAAAACCGCAAGATATCATCCATCATTCTCATGAAATTTGTTGGGGCATTTTTCAAACCAAGGGGCATGACCAACCATTGAAAAAGACCTTCTTTTGACTTGAAGGAAATTTTGCATACATTTGTCTGTTCTATTGGGACCTGATGGTAGCCAGACTTCAGATCAATCTAACTGAAGTATTTTCCCCTTTTGAGCTAATCAAGGAGATTTTCGATTTGGGGAATCAGGTACCGATTATTAACTATGATTTTATCTAGGGTCCGATAATCAAGGCAGAGTTGCCAGGTCTCGTCTTTCTTCTGCACCAACACGATTGGGATTCCATAAGGTGATGATTTGGTTTAGATGTACTACTTGTGGATAAGTTCTTGGATCTAATGATTGATCTCCTCATTTTCCAGCAGAGAGCGACGATAGACTAGCCCATTGGGTAGCGGTGTGCCGAGGGTCAGATCGATGGGATGCTTGAACTGACAGTGTAGAGGTACCCCAGTAGGTGATGAGAAGATGTCTTTTTATTCTTCCACGACCTTATCCACTTACTTCTACTGTGTGGAGAGGTCAATCGTGGAGGCCATGGATGTGGCAACAACCTTTCGCTCACTCTGAGAGTGAATCATGAAGAAGACAAACTTCTCGGTTTGAGAAATGACCTTCTTGCATTGCTTGGCAAAGATCAAGGAAATAACACTAGGTGGGACTACTTTGGGTATCTTGTACAAATTCCTGTTCAAAGTAATAATAACACTGCGAGGCCTAGACTCATATACAACATGAAGTTTCCATAAATAAGGTTGGCCCAAACTAACATCACAAACTTCAAGGGGAGCAACATCACATAATACCTCATCTTTTAATGGTTCGATGTCATACGACAGGCGACACTGTTGGATGACGCAAATATCGCTTCCTTGACGGAGCCATCTGATGGTGTAGGGATACGGGTGCGACATTGTCGACATGACGAGCTGCTTGACAACCTTTGCTGAGATGAGGTTCTTATGGCTACCACTATCAACGATGAAGTGCAATAAAGTGCATTTCACCCACATCTATGAATGAAAGAGGCGCTCGCCTTCCTTTGGCTCATCATGTTCACTAGGCTATATCTTGGTGGTGGCAACGATGGCATTGGGTTCCGCATCAATGATCTGTCTCTCCTTTTCTACTTCTGACTTAGAATCAGAACCTGCATCTGATTCATAGTCTTTTACCTCAACGACCAATGACTGCTTTGAGTGACAATTGTTACACATAAAAAATAATCACTTTGATAGTGTCGCAAGTGTCGTCATTACAAAGGTCGCAAGTGTCGCATTTTGCTCACAAGGTCGCAAGTGTTGCATTTTGCTCACAAATGTCGCAAGTTCCAGGGAAGCATACTACCATGATGCCTATGTCGTGCCTATAACGACATGAGAAAGACACTTGAAACACCTCAAACATTTGATTTGGAAGAGGATAAATGAGTCAGCAAGCTTGCAAACCTTTTGCCATCTGAAAGCACCTCAAAAACTGAGTTTTTGGAGGGGAGCGCTCCCCTATACCTCTTCTGGGAGCACCGACGCTCCCCCTTACACTGTCTGGGAGCGTTATAAAGCTCCTCTGGCCCTTTTGAGGGAGCGCTATGGATTTTGAAAGCACTGGCGCCCCCCTAAAGCCTACTAGGGAGCGCTACAGCGCTTTGATGGTCCTTTTGAGGGAGCGCTACCTATTCTGGGTAGTAGTTAAGTTGTTGAGATGAATGGGGGAAGGATCCTTTCATTCTTGGAAGGCAGTTGGATTCGAATCCCTAGTCCAGCCATGATCTTAGGGCAGATCCTCAACTGAAGGAGGAAAATCCTCACCTTCCCCAAGGATATCTCAAGTGGTTAAAGCCTCTCCAATGCTATATAAGCAAGCTTTCTAATGGTGAAAGAGGACTGGAAAAGGAGAATCACACCAAACTTATGATCTCATAAGTGGTGCTGGAACAAAGATATTTTGGAAGAAAGAGACCTATGATATCATAGGGAGCAATCAGTGAAGCTATCATCATTCAGATCATGGATCTTTTGAGAAAGGGGTAGACAAGGAGGACTTGATGAAACTGTTGCAATTCATCTATGGCTGTAAGCAATGTTTTGTCCTCATTAATATAATTTGCTTGGCCTGTTTCTTTCTAATTCGTGTTCAATCTCACAAGAATTTGTATCTTTAGTAGATAGATCTATTTTGGACTAATCTTGATAGAGTAGGAAGTGGTCGTACTTTGTTTGTCTACAAGACTCATCGAGGAACGAAAGATT
>ML852400.1:30476-56220 GCA_009831015.1 Picea engelmannii
AGATAAAAGTCTACCCGGATGCATTCTCATGTATTTACGAGCACGAGAAAGAACAAAGACTAAGCTCAGTATGCCCCCAGCATGAAAGCTAGTGGCTTAACTCCAGAAAGATCATCAAAAGCTGGAGACATGCCCTCCAATCTTCGATTCATTCACCGAAGGATAAGGGTGGATGAAAAGAAGGTTTAAGAGAGGTGGTTGTTTCATTTTTTAACGAGCTTGACACAGGAAAAGAACTATGCTTAAGGCCTCTATTTCATTTTTTGACGAGCTTGCCACATAGAAGAGAAACTATGCTCGTGGTTTCATCTTGATCATGGCTTCCAAGAGGATAACGCTCCGGAAGGATGCCATGTCAAGGGACAAAACTTGGTCATGGCTTCCAAGAGATCTTCGTCGAATGGAAGACAATCACTATGGAAGGAACACATGTTGAGGGTCGTGACAGGAGTAAGGAGATCAGGCTCCAATGACCCTATCGAAGAGATCACCATGTCAACTACCGGATCCAAATCATCAGAAGTTGAGGTCATGGGAGACAATGCCACATAATTGATATGCGGCGGGGGTGATACTGTCTGCATATAAAAACCTCTTAGGGAGGTAACCCAGTCAGGGCCAATGAATGAAAGTTGATCAATAGTCACAATTCTTCCATTATAAGGGAAAGATATCACACGAAAAAGAGTGGATACAATAGACTTCATGGCATAGACATAATCCCGCCCAAGGAGTAAAGTGAAATCCAAGGGGTTTCGGACTACCATGACATCGATAAAGACAATTTTCCCTCCCAAAGTTATAGGAAACTGAAGAAGGATCCCTAAAGGTTGACTAGTTCTTCTGTTAAAAGCTAACAGATTCTGTGTAACCGGTGCAAGTTGCAGACAACCCAAAGCGTACCAAGCAACATAAGACAAAAAACTAACGGACACACCTTCATCTATCAGCGTTTGAGGAACGTCCCGACCATGAACCTGTACTGTAATCTGGAAAGGAATGTGAGAGGGATGACGAGGTCCAGTTAGCACACCCCAATCAAAAAGGATGGCCTCGTGACTTGGAGGGGGTTTCACAGAAGAAGGAGGAATGCCCCCCGACACGGTAGAGTCTGTATTAATGAGAAAAACATGCGCAGTATCGAGTTTACTCTCTAGAAGGAGAGTAGGATCGACCGATGATTGGATCGGATCAACCAATGGTGGACTTGGATAGACCACTTTAGCACCCTTCAGAGGAAGAGTGGGATTGACTGAGCAAGGGACTGGATCAATCACTTTGACATTCCTCAATGACGGAATGGGATCGACTGATGGTGAAACGGGCTCGACCACTTTGGCACTCTTCAGAGGAAGAGTGGGATTGACCGAGGAAGGGACTCGATCAGTCACTTTGACATTCCTCAATGGAGGAATGGGATGGACCAATGGTGAAACTAGATCGACCACTTGAGTATCATTCTCCAAGGGAAGAATGAGGTCGACGGGTGGAAACGAATCGACCTCTTTGGTCCCACTATCTAACAGGAGAGTGGGATTGACCTAGGATGAAAACAGATTGATCACTTTGGTGTCACTCTTTTGATGAAGAGTGGGGCTGATCGATGACGGAATTGGATAAACTACTTGGGTTTGTGGTTCAATCGAGGAGGAAACTAGATTAACCACCTGATCAACCGGACTGACTGGGGATGGAACTGGATTGACCAGTCCATCAACCAACGATGGGTCGGAGGAAAGCTTACGATAACCTTTTGGAAGTTGAAGTTTTTCCAAAAGAGAAGAAGCTTCGTCCATGCGAGGACAAAGGTGAGAGTAATGATTACCTTTACATAACATGCAAGGGAACTTGACAGTTTGCTTCTTCCTACCAACCTGAACATCACTAGTTGACAGGGTATCGTCAACATGACCAACAGATGACGATGACGTGGAGGACCACATTTCTAAGGCCTGGGTAAGACCGGGGCAATCCCTCAGAAAGTGGTCACCCTTACAAAGGTTGCAAGGGAATTTGGGTTTTGGATTCTTCCTTTTAATCTTGTGGATTTCATCAACACTCCCAGTACTATTAACAGTAACTAGTTTCTTAGAGCCAACATCTGATGTTGTTGGGGCCTTTGTCCTTTTCGGGTTCTTCTTCTTCTTATCTTTTCGTTTCTTCTTCTTTTGATCAACCTGGCTACTTGCTTTAGATCTTTCACTAGGTGAAGAAGGAGAAAAGGAAGGAGACTTAATGGGCGAAGAAGGTGAAAAGTTGACATGAGGTTGATGTGTGGGTGGTGTACCAACATCTACAGTATTAGGTGTAGCTAAAACATTAGGAGGATTCGGGATCACCGGAGTGGGGAACAACCAAACTGGTAATCCGATAGTGATTCTTGGAAGACTCAGTGTCGCAACATATGGAGGACCAAAGTTTCCAAACGAAGGAAAGGTATAAGGTTCCCCGGGAAGAGGGGTTCCTCCATTGGTACTCCCAGGATTCGATGCCATTAACACTGACTTGACCTAAGGTCCACTAAGTAAAACAAACAACACATGCTATGAATCTGAGAAGCAATCAATCAAACAAACCTTCCTACGATGAAACCACTAGTTGGTGATGAAATCCAACGTCGCGAGATCAAAATAGGAAGGGGTGGGGATAGAGCGGGTGGATCAGTTACGCTAGCGACCTACTTAACAGACTTACGCCTTGGTGTAAGCTTCCATGCAGTAATTGTGGATTTACCCTCCAAGGAGCCCGAGTGAGTTTGACCAACGTCTGTTCCAGGTACAATGAGACTTCCCTTCAACGTCACCTTGTGTGAAACCCTAAAGATTGTGGCTACTAAGGTCACCAACTCGTAGTCATCCACTGGGCGGGTATAGTCGACGGTCTAGTCGGAACGTATGGGCAGGATAACAAGTCTGAAATCAACCTGAAAGTCTCCCACACATAATCGTGAGTATACCTTCCAGTGACCCCCAATATACGATCCGACCACTACAAACAGTTCGGCCACAGAGGGATAATCTTTGTAACTCACCCGAATGCAACCTCGTGCGTAACCCCTATGTGAGAGGGGGATCCCAGCAAGCCAATACAACAATTGGATTTTACTCTCCCTACCGCAAGATACTAAGTTTGTTTGATAGCTTTGGAAAGTTATCCTTTCAACCTATTCCAAAGCCCTACACCTTAAACTAATGTAGGTTTGCTAACAAAGATGTAAAAAGTCTGATAAATTTTAGTTAAGCGTTGATTTTAGTGGCTGTTGTTTACTCAAAGGGTGTTCAAAAGTGAAACTCATGGAATGATGACTCAATTCCCAAAAATATGCATGAAATATGATAAGCAATCGTTTCTCTTCAATGAATACCTATTTAAGGGAAAGAGGGAGAGTCGTTTTCACTATCAAACACTTGATAAGGAATGCCCTCAATCAATTTTGTTCTCAATCAAATCCAATATGATGCTACAACATTTCAAAAATGCAAACTAATCATTAAGATGTACTTTTGTCATTTTCATGCGAATAATAATCAATTCAATGCAAAATTTCTCTTGCCAACTACCCTTTCAGATCAAGGAGATTCAGACAAGAAAACACAGATTTCGCACAAACACCACACCCTTTTGCAATCAATCAAGAGAAAGAAAACCAAAAACGCAAAAGGAATGAGAAAGATATTGGATCAGATGACCTGAAAGAACCAAATGAGAAGAGTTACAGACTTCAAATGTCCTTCACTAGAGTTCCCGCTCAGTCGGATAGGAGAGAAGAAAGCAACGGATCGATTTCAAGCTCTCAACGGAAAAATCTCAAAAATAATGAAGAAGGGCATAAAATCTTAACAATAAGGTGTTTACTTTTCAGGAGGAAGCATGTCAAAGGTCAAAGGAAGCATCATTAAATCACAAAGCAGCCCAACAAGTGAGAAAACAGGGTTTGGACCTTCAAAAATTGCAATTTTTGAAGAGATTTTGGGCAAAAAAGGGTTGGTGCTCTGGTATAAGGGCCACCAGAGCATTATAAAGCTCTGTCCAGCATCTTATGGGAGCATTGGCGCTCTACTAACAAGGCAGAGGAGCATTGGAGTCCTAAAGCTCAGAAAAAGGTCCAAAAAACCCAAAATTTTGATCAAACTTTGACAGGTAAGCTGAGTGTGATGGAGTGAAGGGTCAATCAGCAAATGCAATCAGATATGAAGGGGTGAACAAGGAGTAAGAACACAAATGGTAAGACAAGGCCTATGAAGAAAAACAAAACCAAGAAAGTTATGATTCTCCCCAGCGGAGTTGTCAGTTTCTGTTGTAGGAAAATGTCCCTGCGGACAGGTAGATTGCCTCAAAGAGATAGACCCTTAACTCTAAGACAAAAAGTGCTTAACGTGGACACTGACTTCCTTTCAGATCTATACAAACTAATGCATGAGGAGGAAGGAGAACAAAAGTACCTTTTTATCGACGTTTGTCCCAGCACACTCCGAGCTGAGCTCCAATCTTTCGTTCCTCGATGAGTCTTGTAGACAAACAAAGTACGACCACTTCCTACTCTATCAAGATTAGTCCAAAATAGATCTATCTACTAAAGATACAAATTCTTGTGAGATTGAACACGAATTAGAAAGAAACAGGCCAAGCAAATTATATTAATGAGGACAAAACATTGCTTACAGCCATAGATGAATTGCAACAGTTTCATCAAGTCCTCCTTGTCTACCCCTTTCTCAAAAGATCCATGATCTGAATGATGATAGCTTCACTGATTGCTCCCTATGATATCATAGGTCTCTTTCTTCCAAAATATCTTTGTTCCAGCACCACTTATGAGATCATAAGTTTGGTGTGATTCTCCTTTTCCAGTCCTCTTTCACCATTAGAAAGCTTGCTTATATAGCATTGGAGAGGCTTTAACCACTTGAGATATCCTTGGGGAAGGTGAGGATTTTCCTCCTTCAGTTGAGGATCTGCCCTAAGATCATGGCTGGACTAGGGATTCGAATCCAACTGCCTTCCAAGAATGAAAGGATCCTTCCCCCATTCATCTCAACAACTTAACTACTACCCAGAATAGGTAGCGCTCCCTCAAAAGGACCATCAAAGCGCTGTAGCGCTCCCTAGTAGGCTTTAGGGGGGCGCCAGTGCTTTCAAAATCCATAGCGCTCCCTCAAAAGGGCCAGAGGAGCTTTATAACGCTCCCAGACAGTGTAAGGGGGAGCGTCGGTGCTCCCAGAAGAGGTATAGGGGAGCGCTCCCCTCCAAAAACTCAGTTTTTGAGGTGCTTTCAGATGGCAAAAGGTTTGCAAGCTTGCTGACTCATTTATCCTCTTCCAAATCAAATGTTTGAGGTGTTTCAAGTGTCTTTCTCATGTCGTTATAGGCACGACATAGGCATCATGGTAGTATGCTTCCCTGGAACTTGCGACATTTGTGAGCAAAATGCAACACTTGCGACCTTGTGAGCAAAATGCGACACTTGCGACCTTTGTAATGACGACACTTGCGACACTATCAAAGTGATTATTTTTTATGTGTAACAATTGTCACTCAAAGCAGTCATTGGTCGTTGAGGTAAAAGACTATGAATCAGATGCAGGTTCTGATTCTAAGTCAGAAGTAGAAAAGGAGAGACAGATCATTGATGCGGAACCCAATGCCATCGTTGCCACCACCAAGATATAGCCTAGTGAACATGATGAGCCAAAGGAAGGCGAGCGCCTCTTTCATTCATAGATGTGGGTGAAATGCACTTTATTGCACTTCATCGTTGATAGTGGTAGCCATAAGAACCTCATCTCAGCAAAGGTTGTCAAGCAGCTCGTCATGTCGACAATGTCGCACCCGTATCCCTACACCATCAGATGGCTCCGTCAAGGAAGCGATATTTGCGTCATCCAACAGTGTCGCCTGTCGTATGACATCGAACCATTAAAAGATGAGGTATTATGTGATGTTGCTCCCCTTGAAGTTTGTGATGTTAGTTTGGGCCAACCTTATTTATGGAAACTTCATGTTGTATATGAGTCTAGGCCTCGCAGTGTTATTATTACTTTGAACAGGAATTTGTACAAGATACCCAAAGTAGTCCCACCTAGTGTTATTTCCTTGATCTTTGCCAAGCAATGCAAGAAGGTCATTTCTCAAACCGAGAAGTTTGTCTTCTTCATGATTCACTCTCAGAGTGAGCGAAAGGTTGTTGCCACATCCATGGCCTCCACGATTGACCTCTCCACACAGTAGAAGTAAGTGGATAAGGTCGTGGAAGAATAAAAAGACATCTTCTCATCACCTACTGGGGTACCTCTACACTGTCAGTTCAAGCATCCCATCGATCTGACCCTCGGCACACCGCTACCCAATGGGCTAGTCTATCGTCGCTCTCTGCTGGAAAATGAGGAGATCAATCATTAGATCCAAGAACTTATCCACAAGTAGTACATCTAAACCAAATCATCACCTTATGGAATCCCAATCGTGTTGGTGCAGAAGAAAGACGAGACCTGGCAACTCTGCCTTGATTATCGGACCCTAGATAAAATCATAGTTAATAATCGGTACCTGATTCCCCAAATCGAAAATCTCCTTGATTAGCTCAAAAGGGGAAAATACTTCAGTTAGATTGATCTGAAGTCTGGCTACCATCAGGTCCCAATAGAACAGACAAATGTATGCAAAATTTCCTTCAAGTCAAAAGAAGGTCTTTTTCAATGGTTGGTCATGCCCCTTGGTTTGAAAAATGCCCCAACAAATTTCATGAGAATGATGGATGATATCTTGCGGTTTTTCATTAATTTTTTTGTTGTGGTGTATCTGGATGACATCCTCATCTACAACAAGACTTGTACAGAACACTTGCAGCATATTCAACAGGTTATGCACACGCTTCGACAACACAAGCTATATGCCAACTTGGGAAAATGTTGCTTCGGCATGGACAGGGTCCAGTACTTAGGCTACATTATTGATGTGCATGGTGTGCATGTTGATCCAACTAATATCCAAGTCATTCGTGACTGGCAAGCTCCAACCACGCTCACTAAGCTTCAGATTTTCTTAGGCCTTGCCAATTTCTACCACAGGTTCATGTTGGGATTCTCCCATATTGCATGGGCCCTCAGCCAAGTGACCAGGGGTGGTGGTAAGGCAAGATTTGTGCTCGGCCTGTCTTAACATAAAGCGTTCGATGATATGAAGAAGTGCTTTTGCTCAGTCCTGGTGATTTCATTACCTGGCCTGCAACAACCCTTTGAGATTGAGACAGATGCTTCATACTATGTTTTGGCACAATCCTCACTCAACATGACCACCTCGTGGCCTATCATAGTAAGACATTATTATATGTTGTCCATAAGTACCCTACTTATGACAAAGAAATGTACTCCATTGTGCAAGTCTGCCGCTAGTGGAGCCATTACATTCTCAAGAAGGAGACAATAATCCACACTAATCATAAGTCATTGCAGTTCATGCAAACACAAGGCAAATTGCAGAATGACCGCCATCAAAAGTAGTCCACATATTTGCAGCAGTTCCACCTCAATATCAAGTATAAAACATGAGGTACCAACCGAGTCACTTATTAACTCAGCCGACCTCCAGTCACGACACTCACCATAGTGCTAGACTCTTACGACCATGAGACCTCTGAATCTCCCCACCTCTATGAGACAGATCCTGACTTTGGCAACACCTATCAGATGTTGGGCCCAAACACAATTGTCACTAATTTCCATCTTCAGGACGGGTTGTTGTGCCCTCTTGGCCATCTCTGTAATCCATCAAGTGAGTGAGCAAAGATGATTTGGGAATCCCACTACAGTTGGGTGGTAGGACACTTTGACGTGGAAAAGACAATGGCAGTATTGCAGCGACATTTCTATTGGCTGAAACTTTGACAGGATGTCAACAAGTATATCGTCTTGCATTGCCTGCATTATTGCCAAACCAACCACTAAGAAACAAGGCATGTACACTCTTGTTTCTACTCCTTACAGGCCCTGGGAATCCATTTCAATGGACCACATGTCATGCTTTTCGTCCACCAAGAAGGGAAATAACTGTGTTTTGTGCTAGTTGATCGCTTTTCCAAGATGGCGATTATGGTCACCTGCAAGAAGAACATCATAGCCGAGGCCACTACCAAGCTCTTCTTTGAATGAGTGTGGGTACACTTTGGGATCCCATAAACCATAATCTTATATTGGGACAGTTGGTTCATCAACACATTCTGGTCAAGCCTCTGGTCACTGTTGGACACCAAGCTCACCAAGTCTATGCCTTCCACTCCCAAACGGATGACCAAACCAAGGTCGTCAACCGAATAATCATGCACATCCTACGCATGTACAATTCCAAGCACCCCCGCACCTAGGATGAGAGTCTTCCCTATGTTCAACACAGCTACAAAAGAGCCATACATAGTTGAACCGACCACATCCCATTTCAGGTGGGGTTGGGATTTCAACCATTGGGTCCCATGGACGTTGCACTACCCCTTACAACCACCCACGCAGACTCGTCACATGCTCCAACTGAAGCTGACAAAGCCACCCGGTTCATTGAGCGAATCTAGCACATCTACCAAAAGATTCAGGATATTTTGCAGAAGTCTAATGAAAGGTACAAGCAACGCCATCATCAACACCAGGTGTCGCACCAGTTTCAGGTGGGCAACAAACTTTGGTTTCACTTGCAGAAAGAAAGCCTTACATGGCCTCATCAGAAGCTTCGTCCACTCCTTTATGGACCTTACACCATCACCAAGGCTATGGGTGATAATGCTTTTGATCTCAACCTTCCCCCCTTCCTTGGTTTGCACCCAATGTTCAATGTGGACCTCCTTCGGCCTTATTTTCCACCATTATTGGACACCTCGGAGATAGTAGAACAATTGGACCCAACAGAGCTCAATCATGACTACATGGAACATGCATCCACTGATCATATCATGGACACACAGGTCAAGGTCACTCACCAGCATAGGATCCAACTTTATCGGGTTGTCAAAGTAGGGCAGCTCCTGCACCAAGGCAAGTGGCTCACCTGGGCCAAATTCAGTAGAAATATCCTCATCTGATGTGGGCACTCAATGCATTGGAGACCATTGCTTCCTAAGGAGGGAGGATTGATTAAAGAGGATCTTGGTGGCCACCCACCTTGTCCAATTGGCTCAATTTTTTTTTTTTGGCAACTTACTATTTTTAGCAGTTTTTCAGTTCCTGAACTTCCGGGGCCATTTTAAAGGCTTAAACGACGCTTTTTCACGATCAGGCACCTCAATGATAAACTAAGACTCTGATTGAACCCCCTAAATGGAAGGCCTCATCAATACCTTTTCAACGAGCTGTCGTGCACCCTAAATGAAGATTGTATGAAAAGTTACGACCCTGAGAAGTTGATGTACCAACTTACCCCAACGGGGCCGACATGACTTTTGACGCTTCATCTCCTAGGGTTAGGTTTTTGGATGTCTAAGGTTTTGGCATTCATGTTTATTGTAAAAAGGCCTTCAGAGACTCATTGTACTCATCTTCTTGCAAATGAGCGTATCTGTCACATCACTTCTCATAGATAAGTTGTTGCCATTCTAGCAAACTTGTTTTTAGTATGCATTTTACAATTTTCAGCATATTTATTATTGAATAGAAGTCAAGTTTTATTGTATCTTTGTTATTGTTCACTATATCTTTGTGTTAACATTATAAATATGTGGTTTATTTTCGTTTCGCTCATAAATATGGATCATTATCATCATAAGATATACTAATTTTGTGCAACTACAATTGAATATGGGCACTATCTATATTTTTTGTATCTACAAGATTTGTTTTTAAATGGCCATCCCTAAACTGTAATATCCATTATGTTGTCTTTATTTTGTAAATCTTCTTGATCATGTAAAGGATGAAAAGAAGATTTTTTTGCTATCCTTGTTAAGTATAAACAATCATGGACTTTTTTAGAAACAATTATGGACTTTACCAAATAAGAATTCAAGAGGAAGACATTCCCAAAACTACTTTATGTACCGATGAAGGGTTGTACAAATTTTGGGTCGTGCCTTTCAGTTTTATCTAATGTGCCCACTACCTTCCAAGCAATAATGAATGATTTATTTCATCTGTACTTATGGAAGTTTGTACTTGTCTTCTTTGATGATATCCTTATTTATAACAAGAAATGGAACTCACACCTCGAGCACACAGACACAATATTAAAACTCCTTCAAGAGAATAAGTTCTACGCTAACAAATCTAAATTCAGCTTTTGACAAAAAGAGATAGTATTTTTGGGACATGTCATATCAGACGAAGAAATCAAGGTTGATCCGAAGAAAATTATGGCAGTGACTAAGTGGCCTAGCCCAAACTCAATCACATCATCACGAGGATTCCTTGGTCTTACCAGGTACTATAGAAGATTTGTTCAAAACTATGCACAGATTGTGGCCCCATTAAAAACACTAGTGAAAAAATATGTGTTTAAATGGAATGACGAGGCCGTAGCGTGTTTTACAAAGTTGAAGCTCTTAATGACATCCACCCTAGTTTTCAAAGCACCAAATTTCTACAAAACATTTGTCCTTAAAAGTAATGCTTCATGAACATGATTAAGTGTCGTATTTATGCAAGATAATTATCCCATCACATTCGAAAGTAAAAAATTCAAACCAAGAGAGCAAACAAAATCAACTTATGACAAAGAAATGTTGGCAATTATGCATGTCTTGGTTAAATGGAAGCAATACTTGTTGGGAATGATTTTTTTTGTGAAAACAAACCACAATAGTTTGAAGTATTTTCTAACTCAAAAGAACCTTTCATCAAAGAAGCAAAAATGGGTGAACAAAGTCCATATTTTTTACTTCAATATTCTCTGTAAAAAAGGAAGGAATAATTTGGTTGCAGACGGGTTATCAAGGAAACTTGATAGTGACACTACATTATGCACTATTTCCATCGTCATTCCCGAATGGATCTCGGAAGTTCAAACTGAGTATGTTAAGAATCCATAGATAAGGAAGCTAACCGAGGAAGTTAAAGCAACCCAACTACAAATCCTAAATTCACTTGGGAGAATGATATATTGTGGTACAAACAAAGGATAGTTTTACCCAATTCTTCCAAGTTCAAACTCCAAGTTTTGAAAGAAATCATGATTCTTCAACAACATGCCATGTGGGGTTTTTCAAAACTTACTACAATATACACCAATCTTTCTTTTGGAAGGGTACGCGGTCTGACGTTTAGAAATATGTGGCAGAATGTGACACATGTCAACGACAAAAGTTTGAAACAATCGTTCCTCTAGGTCTTCTTCAACCCCTTCATGTTCCAATCCAATAATGTTCGAAAACATATATGGACTTTATTACTGGTCTTCCTACCTATAAAGGAAACAATGTTATATGTGTAATTGTAGATCGACTAACCAAATATGTCAACTTTGTTAGGATTTATTCAAAAGCCAAGGCTAGCCAAGTCGTTGATGGCTATGTTAAAAATATTTTTAAGCTTCATGGATTTCCCAAGGTTATCGTAGGTGACAGGGATCCCAAGTTCACTATAAGCTTTTGGAAGGAACTATTTCATGAACTTGGAACATCCTTAACCATGATTACTTCATATCATCCCCAAACAAATGGCCAAACTGAGGTGCTTAATAAATTCCTTGAAGGGTACCTAAGGAATTTTGTGAATGATCGCCAGACACAATGGATTAAATGGTTGCATGTGGTACAATACTACGTATCATACCTCAACAAAAATGTGCCCGTTTGAAGCCCTGTATGGTTATTTGACTATCTCGATTAAGGAATATGTTATCAATTCCAAACTTCCTACCATGAAATACTATCTAGATACATTGGATGAAATTTTACACACTCTTAAACCTCATCTCGAACAGGAAAGGAACCGAATAAAAAAACAAGCTGACAAAAGAAGAACCGATCGAGAATTTATGACAGGAGATTGGGTGTTTGTTCGACTACAACCTTAAAAATAGAGTTCTATTAAAAATTACAAGAAACACAAATTGGCTCCTAAGTTTTAAGGACCCTATCATATTCAAAAGAGAATCAATCAAATTTCTTATGCCCTCGATATTCCAAATAAAGAGAAATTGCATGGCATTTTTCATGTTTCTTGTTTGAAGAAAAATTTGGATCCTACCATCCATATACAAACATAATTTCTTCTTTTATATGAAGAAGGAAAGTTAGTTTTACTTTCTGAAGGTATCTTAGAGGTTCGAACCAAATTCTTGCGTTCTAGAAGAGTTAATGAGTATCTTATCAAATGGAAAAATTTACCAAAAGATGAAGCTACTTGGGAAAATGAGGAGTTTAGATCCAAGTATTTGTCTTTACCCATGCTTCGAGGACTAAACTTTTCAGGAATGGATGACTTGTAATATTCCTTATTGTATATTACATTTAATGTTGTTTGTACTAATTATACTGTCAATGTTAATTCGTGTCCATTTTCTAAAGACGTGACTATATTCATTCTTGGGTATTTATGCACGCTAAACTATTTGGACACACACACACACACATATATATATTCTTTCTCGTGATACTAGGCTTAAATTTTTGAAGAAGTTTGTCATTTATGTTCATTTTTTAATTGTTATAGAAAATGGATTTACGATCCTCAAAATTCCTAGTTTTTGTAAAGCTTAGAAGCTCCATCTTCCCTGTCTATCTCAATTTTTCCCTTAATTTTTTTTAAGAAAGTCAGAGATATCTTAATTTCGAGGGAAAAAGGTCAGAACGATTTTTATTTATCATCATAAGATATACTAATTATATGTGACTACAATTGTATATGGGCACTATCTATATTTTTTGTATTTACAAGATTTCTTTTTATATGGTCATCCCTAAACTATAATATCAATTATGCTATCTTTATTTTGTAAATCTTATTGATCATGTAAAGAAGGAAAGGAATATTTTTTTTTCTATCCTTGTTAAGTAGAAACAATCATGGACCTTTTTTGAATCAATGATTCCCTAAGCAATGCTTCAGCATTTTAGGAATGTATTTATTTTTGTATTGAAGTAGTAAATACAATTATTTTTCCAAAGAAAAAATATATAGGCAACTAGAGTGATTACAAAAGATTCCTGGATATACTGGAGAATCTTCCAACTATAACCCACTCATACAAAAGGGTTTGCATCTTTAGTGAGATGCGTAGAGGGTCGAAGATACTAGGCACAAAGGATGAATATGATGTCTCCTTGGCCTCTGTGTACTCGATCTATGGTAGAACCACAAATTGAGGCTTTTGCAGTCTCATGTATTTTGTGGATTCACCTTTTGTTGAAATTTTCTCTACACCAACACGGAGTCAAAACTAAGTCACCTTACATCTAGATCATTGATATTAGAGCATAAAAGCTTTGAGAAAATCTAAATATTTTATTTTGTGGTTACTTTTTTGTTATTTGAGGCATTGGAATCTACTCCAACTTTAGATGGCTTAACCTTCACCACGACTAAAGAATCCAATGATGCAGATTAACAAAATCTTTAGTTATTGAGTTATATAAGACATTTTGTAGTGTCTTCCTTTCTAGTGTTTTTGCAAGTACTACGGGTCTTATGGAGAAGTGAATGTTTGTATGGACACAAGTAGAGTTATAAATGCATGGGTCGATCCTAATCACCCCATACAACATTTTGTATCATCGACATACCCATGAATGACCCTAGGAAATTCCACTAGTTTTGTTATACCTAATATTAGTGTTGTATGGGAACAAGATTGACAAAGCTCTTCAGAAGAAATATGAAGAAATACTAAACCAACTTGTAGATCTATTCCAAAGGATGGTGCCCAAAAGCACCCCCACAATGTCATAAATCGATCACCCACATACATAACCTTCTTATATTGATTATTTAATTAATCATTGCATGAAAGACGATCATGACTAAAAATATATTCTCTATCATGCAACCCACACCATAAAAACTTCTAATGGTTATGGAGGTATTTTTTTTCCAAGGAAAACCTCGTGGGGAAACCTGATGGATGCTTCCCCACATCCATGAATGTCATCCATAATAAACTCATTGGCATAGACTAGTCTAACCAGAACTAGGCACCTATTGGAACAAAACTATCCAAATGCTTGATAATAGTGGCGACAACTAGTTGATTTATCCCGTTGGGAAATGGAGGTGTTATAGAGGAGCATACTAACAGGATGGAGTAGCATTTTTTCAATTTGAAAATGGTACATAACCATGTGATATTATGTAATTGAGTACTTTTTCTCCACTACACAAGAAGACCCAAACAACTGTTTTTTGCACCAAAACTATGTTGTTCTTCGTAACATCCATTTGACGTTACTTCAACTACGGTGGAGCCAAAATTGGGTGCCTTGTTTAGGCATGTTGATACCCATCACACACTCCCATTATCTCAATAGTGGGAGACCAAAACATTCATTAAATGTCATAAATCCTTTGAGATCTCTAATTCTCAAGGGACTTTCCTTATGTTCATACCAAGCATACCACTCTCTCATTATGATGCGCATTGGGTGCTTATTGAAACTTTTGTTGTTAGTTTTAAATGTTGGTACGAGAACCTGACATTAGTGTAACAACTACAACCATGCTTAGCACAATGTAACATGACATAATCCATTTTAGGTTTACTTCGACTTAATCGACCGTCTAGAGTATTTTACTTATCCAAGTATTATTGTTCAAGACATTCTTGTCTATGTGTCAGAATAAATCAATAAATCTAGCTCCTTCATTCAACATATTCAAAATGTTCATAGCCAATTTAAAATTATGCAACACTATATAACTAAGAACAAATCACAACATGACAAGTATTATTTCCTTCGCAACTTCTCTACTAGAGATAGATTTCGTTTTCACACTTAGTAATATAGATTCAAAAGTCCACGTTGGAATGTTCGACCACTTTAATATAGTCCTTATACTATCATAAAACGATGTGGTAGTAATACTTTCAAGCTCAACTTTCCACCCTACCTTTGTATGCATCCAAATTTTAGTGTTGAGCTCTAATTCCCTTAGAGTCCTCCATTACTTGAGTAAAGCACAACACAACCAAATCCTTTAGTTGGCATTGATCTCGAGTATAGGAAACCGATGTCATCTAACCAAGTCATTTTTTGGGTGACATGGCATACTCTCAACAACGATAAAAAACGCTAATGCATTGTCAAAGAAAGGCACTTTCCAACACAATCCTAGTATTTCACACTCAAGCAAGTGTGAAAAATCACCCTTAGTTAGCAAACAATGTTCTAAATTCATTGGCATCAACATCAAATTTTGTCCTGTTTAGGACTAAAACTTATACCTATAATGCAAGGAGGCGCATTTCCACTTGATAGTGGAGAGGAATCCCCATATATGCCTCAGTGCTTACACTTCATCGCAAACACTTATCAACTTCTAGTGCAATGTAGAGAGTAACTACAATAGGTTATGTAGACTTCTCTCTACAGAAAAACTATGTTCCTCATTATATCTAGCACAATGGTTTTGCATGCATGATCTTCAACGTGTCACAAAATCTTTATTAGTATATCTATTATGTGACATCTCTAATAAATCAACAAGCATAAGATTGTGCTTGGTCAGCTCCACGTTCTTAAACCTAGTTAGTATAATCTTATTATCTAAACTCTCAATGTGCACACTATCCAAAGTGATCAAAATTGATTGAGTTAATGCTAACTCTGGAGATCAACATAGAAACAAACGATATTGAGATTCACTGAAAGTACCACATACATTGACTTTGTAACTACCTTATTAATGGAAACCTTATCTATTTGCTTGTATAAATATGTAAACATATTGTATGCAAATACCCATAGCTTTTGTTCGTTAACTAGATCTACCTATATCATAACTATATTCATAGTTTCAATCCATAATGATTTGACACATTGCTTCAATCCCTACCATTATTTGTAGTTCATTCTTTTGTATTGAATAGATTTATAGTTGACCAAATATATTGTGTCAATTGAGTTTAACTTATTTTGTCCATGTTCTCTCTCAATCAAGTCCCTGTTATTGTTTATTTATAAAAATGGCTCACACTCAACATGATTGAGTAGCATTATCATAAATTTGTGTTCCTTGTCATAACTTGTGACACCAATAGAACATCAAATGCTCGAGGAATCAACTTGAGGAAAACTAACGGAGATAAGGGAGGTCTGCAGTTTTGAGGTTATGGGCCATATGACACTCTAGCCATAGGTCGTAGGTGCGAGGCATCTAGGCCCTTCATCCCTTTGTTCCCCTATTTATCTCCTCCCTCTTCGTCGGCACCCAGAGCCCCCATCCCGCATTATTTTTCAGATTAAATTTTTATTGAGTTCTCAATCCACGGCCAGAGCCAGGCCAAGTGCCTTTGTAGTTTATGCCCGAGCCATGTGACATTGATCTAGAAGAGTGCAAATCCCTAGACTATGGGAATATCCCATGCGTCAATAGGGCCTTTCACATGTAGGAAGAACTTTTGGAAAATAAATGTTCGGATGAATCCAATGTCCTTGGCCAAGATTTCAAAGCCTCAGGAGTTAATGAGCCTCTGCGTGCAAGTGTGCCAATGAAACAAGATATGTTATCTTCCTTAAATGCAAGTGTATCCCCCAATGGAGAAAGGAATAATTCCTCCCAAATGGAAAAACATTTGTATCAAAGAAGGGTTAGGGAAATTCCAAATGGTAACCGGAAGAGATATTTAGGTTTAAGAGGTAACTCGTTATGCAGACCAAACCCTAGTTGGGAGATTTTGTGGCAAAGTGGTTGGCAAAGCCTTGTTAGGCGATTCTCTAAATAAAAATTGGAGACACTCGTTGGGATATGTTCCTAAGTTCCATGTATTGGTTAGAGGTTGGTTGTGCTTTATCCCAATTTTAGTGGACGATTGTAGTGTAATATTGGGAAGGAATTGGAATTGGGAATCTTCTCGGTTGGTTATGAGGGAATGAACAATTGACTTTGACCTTGAGCATGAGATGGTGAATGTTATATGGGTTTGGGCCATCCTCCCTGGGCTTCATATTGGATTCTTGACAAAAGAGGCTATGGAATCCATCGAGAACAAGTTGGGGGTTTTCGTGGGGCTCAAACCCAACAGGGAATCCAAGGCTAATAGTAGGTGGGACTGTATTCAAATTTAAGTTAATGTCTGGGACAGTCTGGTAGGCAACTTTGAACTAGTGTTCAGTGATCAAGTTTGGCATAAGAATGTAGACTACTAGAAATTACATTTTCATTATTTTGGTTGCCATGAAATCGTTCATATGCATGCGCAATGTAAGTGGTTTTCTCTGAAAATCTTGAAGGTCTAGGTGAAGAAGACCCAAGTGGCTCAGAAATCGATTGAGGAGATAGCACCAGTCAATTCTATAGCCAAAGGTCAAGTCCCTTCTCCTGCAAACCCCGTCTAAATGGAGTTAGCTCTTTCGGATCTTGCTCCGGACAAGGTGAACTCGGTTATGGTCGTCCCCTCTCCCTCCCCTTGTCTCAATTTTGAATGATAAAGTGGATGCTTCCCTTCCTTGCCCTCAGGCCCCCATGCTCCTCGATCCTTCCTATGGTGCTAAGGTTTCCCTTGATCCCATAGTGTTTGAAGTTAGTAAGTTCATATCCCTCCCTTCCCCCCTCACTCTTGATTCCCCAGAGTAACCCTTCGCAACTAAGGTTGTTTCTCATGTGTCCTACCCTTCAAGGTCTTGAAAAGTCGAGCTCAACTCTCTTTCATAGAATTTTAGTATCCATGGGAAGTTCTCTTCCTCTGGAAAGAAGGGGGTGAGATCCCCTCCTAAAATAGGTTATGCTCTTCGTTTCAAAATAAAGCCAAAGGATTATTCGTCGTCTCAGGGTGGCTTATCCCTTAACCTTCCTTAGACAAACTCATTGGGATGTAAATCCCACCTTCTTAAGGCACAATAAAAGGCAATGTTGGAAATTCAAAAAGGAAAGAAAGTACCCATAACTAGGGCCCTTGGAGCAGGGATTGTTGTAAAAAGTCTCCCTCTATCATTCTTCTTTCATTTAACATGAGAGGGGTTTGGGGCCCCCACAAAAAGCTATCACTCAAAAGGATTCTTCAAAGCCTTAAGCCGAAAGTAATTTTAATACAAGAAATTGAGTGTTCTGGAGACAAATCTAGGGTTATCTTAGATCCTTGGTTTAAGAATTGTTTTTTTTTTTTCTATTGATGTTGAAGGCCAGTCAGGGAGGATTATCTATGGTTGGAGCCCTGCTTGCAAAGCCTTGTCATATTCTTCTTTTCGCTCAACTATCTCAGTTAAATTGATGGTTAAATATTTCAATTTTCCCTTTACAATTTTAAATATATGTTGTCCCTTTGCTGATAGAATCCCCTACTAGGAAGACTTGGCTTCTGTAGGTGCTTTCAATGACCCCCTCACCTTGGTGGGGGGAGATTTTAACTTCACTCTCTCCCATAGGGAAGTATGAGGAGAATTCCATGGACTTGACACACAAAGGGGTTTCTTCATTTCCTTCTTGGAATCCCACCATCTTGCAAACATTAAACCTAGTGAAATTGGTCCCGACCTCGCGCAAATTTCAAACCAACAAAGTTGTTGTATCCAAAAGATTGGATAAAAAGCTGGTCATAGACTGGGCTCGCCAGAAGAACTCAACACGTGATATCAGATTGGCCCCTTTGTTGAGGGATATTAAAATGGCTTACCAATTCTTTGAATGGTTCTATTTTAGCCACATTCTCTGAGAGTTTAACATAAAAGTTGATGAGTTATCCAAAGAAGTTTTATCTCTTCCTATAGGAGCTTTTGGATTCTATGAATTTATTGAAGGTGCAGAGGTAGAGGCCATGGAATTATGTCTGTAAAATCTTTTCTTTTCTTTGTAGATTGTATTCGGGATAGACAGGGAATGGAATGGTTATACTTTTTTGGGTACAAAAGTAGTAGGTAGCACCAATTTTGAGTAACAACAACAGTATTGCTTCAATTTTGAGAATGGACAAAACATTATTCTGTGTAGCGGAGTTAGGAAGGTCAAGTGATCTAAAGGTTCTATAAGTCTATGTATTGGATTGTTATATGTATATTCAACTTGTATGAATATAAAGCTTTTTTTTCTTGGGGAAAACAAAACTTGTGACACTAGTAACACAAAATTATGTAGCATAGCTTCCCACCATATTGCAATTGATCACATTATCTCAAATGTAGTACTTAGTATGCATAAGTCGTGGCTCTAACTAGTCTCTCCATAGATTGAACAGACTCCGTGCACAAGGTGATAGATCTCACTTTGGGTCGAAATTGATGAAATTCAAACCACTTAACAAAGATAACATGGTGTTCAAGAATTTTATGAGGATTGGAACAATTGGTCGGAGCAATTAGAAAAAGTGAAGCATCAAAAGCAAATAAACTACTCATAAACCAAGTTGAGACCATACAACATGGTTCAAATGATCACTGGAATAATAAACACTTGAATGTTCATGTACAAGCATAGTTATGTCTATCAGGGAATGTGGGATGATGATGCTCTTTGTGCATATCACGATAACATGGTCATTAGGGGTTGTGCAACATTTATATACCATACTCCCCAACCAATAAAAAATGGTATCCTTTACCTAGGGAATTGCCATGACAACCCTCCATCCAAACATGTATTTTTTTATAATGAAGATGAGATACACCATGGCTGGAGGTACTAAACTAGTCCCAACTTCACATACAAAGGCAATATTTATTGTCGGTGTGATAAAAACTTGATGTCCAAATAATCAAACATAGCAATAGACCTATGCCTAGTAAATTTTTAAGTATGACACTCCCTTGGTGGTATAATAGTTTGCAATAATTATCTTGTGTTTTTATTTTTATTTTACTATTGAATGATGTTTGATGGGCACATTGATTTGAGATGAATCCTATCATTCGAGAGAAAATAGTGTTGGAATAATTGTTAATTAATTATGTAATTAAGTAGTTAATTAGGCTCCTAAAATAAGTACTACGAACTTTTCCACTCTATTAATTATAATTGAGAGCAAAACGTTGTAAGTTGTACCTTTTAAGGTAAGGTAGGGTGAGAGTGATTGCCAATGTTGTTTTAAGTTATTGTCTTATGGGGTTTACATAGAGACATGGAAGTGTTCACCCATGTTGTTCAATCCATATAGAACTTGATTCACCCATATATATTATGAGTTTTAATACTATTCTCTCGTTGTGCTCTGTACTTATTACAATTGTGTAATTATCTTTTCATTCTATCTTTTAATATATATTTTTTGTGTATGTTAAAAAGAATGTAAATAGTAGATCCATAAAACCATGCCCACACCATAGAATAGAGATAATTACCCTAGAAACCCAACTAGGAAAACCATGATCAAAGAGAAGGCTTTCCTCGATGCCAAGAAATCTCAGAAAGATGCAGATTAGAACACATGCTCAACTAGATCCTTGGTCTTGTGCCAATGATTCAAAGGCTAAGGAGAGGTAACTACCTTGAATCTATTCTTGAAGTTTCACACCCGTTTTCCAACCACTCACTTAGGTTTGGGCTAGTGTGCTTATGAGTTTCTTGCCTCTTCTATTATGTACCAAGGAAAACAACATTGCCCTTGTCTTATTTATTTGAAGGGTGGTCTTTCCATTCAATGTTTAGGTGATCTCTTAATGTAAACATTAGCAACAAGTATGTCCCTCTCTTTTTTCTTTATAATATTGCTTTTGACAATGGCTCGTAAATTTGGAAGACATTTGTCTCTCTTTGCACGTAGAATTTGGATCTCCTTCATTGTCAATTGGGAGGTTGCTTACTTCTTTAGTTGTTGTAGTATTGGCAACTTCCAAATCAACCTTTAATGTTGTGTACCAACCATTGATGATTCTATATTGTTGAACCAATGCAGTTCGACATAGCCTTATGGCTACTCCTTCTAAGTGCTTGAGTTTTTTTTTTTTCTGAGTATAGAAGCTCAACCTCTTTTTTATCTGTTGAGATGGTCAATTCCTTGATTTTCAAGCATTTACTCTTTCTCTCTATAAGAAGTGTGGCTTCTCTATGATAGAAGTTCAATCTCTTTGCTTCTCGACATAGTCATCTCCCCTTTAATGAATGATTATAAATGGAGCTTAAATGGTGGAACAAATTCCTTGAGAGGAAAAACCCTTTCTATGTTCATAGCTTGCAATGTATCACCCCAAGCTAGTGTTATTGGGATTTCCAAGGGATTTCCATAACCTTTGTTGCTAGTCCTTTCAAGGGCTTACCTAAGCTAGTGTTGTTGGGCCTCTTAGGGTATTACCCCAAGCTAGTGTTATTGAGCCTTTTGAGTCATTACCCCAAGTTTGTTCCATTGGGTCTTTCCAAGTATCCCCCCAATACTCAAAGGAATTTGGGGTTCTTCCTAAAAACACCCGTGACTAGAGTGGGTGGCAGGTGCAAGGGGGGGTCATCATGGACCTTGGAGTGACAATTGAAACTTATTATGCTCGGGGACTTGGCATAATTTCCAATAATAGAGTAGAAGCTTATGCTATGTGGCAAGGACTTTAAGATAGCAAAAGCCATTGGTGTGCAATCGACAATAGTGATAGGAGACTCCAACAATATCATCAATCACATGGTCCATATTTCAGATCCGAGAGACCAACCTCTAGCTTCAATTATGAACCACATCAAATAAGAAGTGAGTTCCTTTTCCTCCATAAAAAAATTTCATGTTTTACGAGAAAACAACCAAGAAGCGGACCAATGGGATAACTATGGCACAAGTTTAAAAGAGGGGGAGTTAGTGGTCAGTGGCACATAATATCAACAAACCATCCCTTGATTTAATGAATAGTATTGAGACATGCCTTATGGCCTCACATGGCAAGCTACGATGAATTCATAAACCATCACATGGCATGCAATCCAGACGAACTCACCAAATATACAGATTATAATGTAAAGGGATGGGATTCCCTCATCTGCATGCCTCTTGCATTAAAATCACATGTTTATCACTAGTTGGCTCTAGTTCATTTGGCTCACTATGGGATACTGGTAATTTTGTTTGATAGGAATAGGGGATAAGTCAAGCCTTTTCACCAAGTATTCAATATTCTTGTTGTTTGTTTGTTGCTTGGAGTTTGTCTGGGTGCCAAGGATCTCCCAAGTGAACCACCCCCGGATGGACTTTTAGATTGTAGAGACATAACAGATTATAGGTTGGTGTCAACCATGGAACTAGTTGGTTAGACCAGTTTGAGGCTTTTAGGTTTCAACAACATTTGAGTGCCCAGGACCAAGGATAGGTGTGGTTATTGCAGCCAAGCTATAAAATATTTCCTTGTAGAAGAAATTGTACATACAGAGCCCCAAAGGGATTCCGTAGAACCACAAGAAATTTTTCATGTCCTTAGAAGCCACAAAGAGCATGTAAACTACAATAGGTCATCAATCTTTAATCTTGCTTCAAAAAAATCATGAAATTGAATGTTAGATTACAATACAAGTAGTAGAAACCATGGGCTCTTTGATGGAAACAAAGAAGAAATTGATAGTTGTGGAAGTTGAGTGTAATCTCCTTCAAAATTTGGCTTTTAATTTGTGTAAGGACAACTAGTTCATGGCCTCAAACCAAAGGCTTTTGGCCAACTAGTCTAGGGGAAAGTTCAAGGAGGAAGAAATTGTGTACCAGCTTGATGAGGAGATGGTAATTGTGAACGGAGAAATTGAGCCAAAGCCCACATGTCTGGATGATACTGCTAGTCGTTATGCTCTCTATTAATTTTCATATTTTTTAGGATAGTTCTAATATTAGGCATATTTTATAGAGTGTATAGTGTGAAGTAACATTAGGTGATTTTGTATAAGGAAAAAAACAAACTCTATTTTGGGCTTGTAGTAGGACTGCTTATGCATTGTGTAACTATTGATTTGAATATGTTTGGAACTCTACAGTGATGTAATACATGTTGTAGCTCTTGTTGTAGTTTTTTATCAATACATTTTACCTAGTTATTGTTAAAAAACAGTAAAATAAAATAGCCCAGATTAGAGATTTGGACAAAATTTTGGTTAAGTGTTGAAGTCCTTGTTGATCTTGCAACTTTGTGTGAACAATGATCATGGCCTTCAACCTATTATGGCCATAAAGAGCACGAGTCTTCACAAATCCTTATAAACACAAAATCACTCGAAATTGAAGTAGGAAAGAAATTTACATGCTCGGGTTGATATTATAACCTCCAAAATGGCCTAAACCAACTATTGAGTCACCTTGACTCCTGATCTCTTCCAGTTTTGTCCATTATTTGAACTTGACCAATATTCACTCTGGAAAACATTTTTTTCTTCGTGGATCCATTTTGGATCACTCTTCCCCACTCGAAGGTTTTTGAGTCGCACAAAAGATTTAACTCTTTTAGATGGGATTTCCCTACACTATGAACTTTCTAACTATGGGCAATTTTGATTCTCACTCGATACTTCAATCTTTGAAGTGTGAAAGGTCTAAATCCCTTAATAGTTTTTGTTTCATTTCCATCATGTCCATCAGACCCCGTGACTCAATTGGTTCTTTGTTGCCAATGTGATCACTCACTGTGTTCAAATCAACAGGGTTGTCCTCTTCTACAACTGATGTAATTGCTCAACTACAATCTTATTGATATTGAACAAAATTCAAATGAAGAAAAGTTATGTGATTTGCCTCCTTAGTGTAGATTTACCTTTATGGGCTTCATGGCCTATCTTGTTTAACAAATCTGCAAATTTCTTTCCATGTTGGAAGCTATGATTATACACTTTGGAAGAGTACCACTTGTTGTCCTCGTTCTTATGTGTAGATCAATAATAGAGTTCCAACAGTAAGCTCTTTGGCTATCATGACAGGTTCTACATTTCAAAACGTGTACTTGGAACTACATAAGGTGTGACCTTCCATCAAGTTACCATGGTGAGAGCATGCATGCTCATTTACTAGTGTTCTTCTTAAGTTTTCCTCGATTGGTTGATGTTTCCTTAGCATTCACATTTTATTATCCATTATTGTTGTTGGCTTCCACATATTGGGGAAGAGTGGTGCATAAAAAAATATGTATACCCAATTAGGATTTGGTAAATGCCAAAGATATCACAGTAGTATGTAAAATCTAAAGTAGCTTTTCTAGTCCCCTTTCCAAATGTGATCAAAGTTTATTACTTTGAAGTGATTAAATCCTAAAAAGAGACATTCAAGCTAACTTATTCACTATACTGCAAGCGTTTTCTATGTATAAGTTATTTGCAACTTGGAAGCTAGAACCTTACAGTGGTAGCCCGTAATGATGGTGCTTTTATACTTACCTCTTCTTTGGTGTGACTAACATCTTTGGTTGATGTCTCTTGGATTACAAATGTAAAAATCACTTCTTCTCCTTGACATTTAATATCCACCTTCTCTATGGCTTTGGTTATATGGTTCTTGGGATGAATCTTAGCATGTAACCTTTAACATTTGGCATTCCAATTTCTAGTCAACTTGTACTGCCTAGAGTAGTTCTTGTTGTTATTTTGGTTACCGACCACTCTCTTCATATTCATGATTTTTTGAACCTTTGGATGGCTCAATGAAGTTATCTTAGGATTCTTCTTCTTCTTGAAGAACTTTGGCTTTTTGTAAGTTTTGTTGTTTCTAGTGTGAGGCCACATGATGGCTTCTTAATCTAAAAAAATAACATGTATGAGGATACCATCGATCCATAGCCTTGTGGCCTGTCTTCTTGCCACATAAATAGATAAAAGGTGGTTTTCCTTTTGCATGTATTTTAGGTTTTCTCTTACCCCTGCAAGATTTCTTTCTTGGTTTACCAAGTGCTAGTGTGATCTTAGATGTTGGGTTCGACTCCATGTCACCCTTCTTCAAGCTTGCACAAGATTGATGGAGTAATGGGTTGTTTCCTCCTCCATTCATCATTGTCTTTTATTCACTTGAAATGGCCATTATTTCAATCTCCTTCACCTTAAAAATGTGATATTGGTGGTCTTATTGATCCAAGTCGATATCGGTGACCACCTGCCTCTTTTGTTGATTCAATGTTCTCCATCTGGGTAGTCTTATTATGATTTTATGGGATTTTCTAGGTCCTAAACCTCTCTCTCTCTCTCTCTCTCTCTCTCTCTCTGGGGGAAAGGAAAGATGTTGGTTGAGGAAGACCTCATGCGACAAAGAAAGGAAATGATGGACAATTTCACCCATATACTTCTTTTAGCCAAGCGAGGCAAGCATGGATTTCCCTTAAAAAAATTAGGCACCTTTGTGGTTAAAGGCCATCCTCTCTCTCTCTCTCTCGGGGAAAGGAAAGATGATGGAGTAAGAGATCCTATCAAGATGTTGGTTGAGGAAGACCTCATGCGACAAAGAAAGGAAATGATGGACAATTTCACCCATATACTTCAATGACTATCCAAGTGAGGTACCTTCAAAAAGCAATCAATTCAGAGGTGCAAAATCCTCCAAGGTATACGTTAACTTTGATGTCCTTTTATTTGAAGGCCAAATAGATGCATATGATTTGGAGGAGTGGTTAACTATTTTAAAGGGTTATTGCTCTGTCAAAAAAAAAACGACAATGAAAAGATCACCTTCACGCTCCTTAAAGCCCTTCCCCATGTTAAGGATTGGTGGGAAGGTTACTAGGAGAGACATAACAAATACGAGCTTGAAACATTCAGAA
>ML852401.1:6688-30804 GCA_009831015.1 Picea engelmannii
GTACCTAGCAGTCCCATGTTTGACCTATTCATGGTCACTAACTGGTTTATCTCATCTTAATTTAATATGGCGATTTACAAAAAAATCAATGTTGATGAGGTCCGTGTAATAGAATATTTCCAAATTTAACGAAATATGTGTTTGACCATCGTCATTCTCTTTTTACCATCCTTTCGTTGTTTTACCACCATTTGCATGCCTTCATCCAAAAAACTCACTCTACACAGAAGCGGTTACTCGACTCTCTGTCAGTGCATTTTACTGAGTGGTTAGCTATGGTAGGCCCTATTATATGGCACGAACTCGCCACGACAGCCCTGTTAGAACTATATCCAGAAGTCTATCAAATTTTTCTGCAGGCAGGATGGCTGGGTTATTTTCAGAGGCTCTGGGGATTTGATCAACAACAGGTTCTTCAATTCGCTCAAAATCTTCAGGAAGATCATTCCATTGTTCAAGGGGTTTGGATTCCAGTTACAGAGGAGGATATAGCACAGGTTTCGGGTCTCCCTACCAATAGCATTCACTGGATCAGTCGCAAACATATCATTCTTAATGCCTAGCAGGATTTCCTCTTGCCACAGGAACAAATTGAGCCTAAAGTCCGGGGTGTCCGACTCATCTCATTGCCGCCTCCATGGCCGAAAGTTGCAAAATTTGTCAAACACTACCTTACCTGCGAAGGCCGATACCAGGTAGTCTACCAGTATGATTTTGTCCTGTTGTCTCATTTACGACATGCTAGATTGGTAAACATTCCTTATTATCTACTCAGATGTCTTAAAAATATGTCGCACTACTGTAAAAAGGCTAAAAATCATGCCCTTTCCCTCACCCATCATCGTCTCGCTCAACTTCTTATCCAAAAGGGTTTTTCCCAACAAAACCCTCCACTAAACAACCCACCCATAGACCCCCAAGAAGTTGTTGAAATTCTTGAAAATCTTCAGGAACAACAACCACAAAACCCTCCAAACCCTTCGGAAGTACCTAACAGTCCGCCTACAGACCCAATCAGTTCAATTAACCCCCCTACCATACCAAGCCCGCCCAACATTTTACCAGAATCATCCACTAATGTCGTTCATATCCTTAGCGATGATTCTGGACCAGACAATTCTCCCTGTCCCATCATTGAGGAAAAACCCCCACACAAACGAAAGCAGATTCCTTTCTTTCCACCCTTTTTATAAAGAAAATGAACAAGGGCCTCAACAAGGGCAGCCACTACTGCCACTGCCCTAAACCCCCAACCCATCCGACTAAAACCCCGTACACCCCCAACCTCCCAAATTCTGAAATCTTTACCTATTCCACCCACGGGCACTGAAACACAAGAACTAGAGGCTTAGTATGTTGCGACATCATCCGTTTCAAATTTAATAGATGAAACACAAGAACCAACTACTCATTCAGTAGCTGAAACACAAGAACCAGCTACTCATCAAGTAGATGAAACACAAGAACCAGCTACTCATCAAGAAGTTGAAATACAAGAACCAGCTACCCATTTAGTAGCTGAAACACAAGAACCAGCTGCTGATATTGTTACCGAGACACGAGAATCAGATGCCCAGGGTGCTGCAAAATTACTTTCGTTACATCAAGAAGCTAAAACACAAGAATCAACTGCTAATGTTGTAGTTGATTCAAAAGAACCAGCTAGTGTGGCTGTGACTGCTACACAAGAACCAGTCACCCCTCAACCTGAACTAACAATGGCCTCTGTCTTACAAGAAAATGAGTTCCTAAGGTATGAACTGGAAGCCTACAAGCAAGAGCTATCCATGGCAAAGAAAGCCTATGATAAGGAACTTAAATTATACACCCTAGCTCGTGTAGCGACCATGATAAAGGAAAATACAACAAAGAATCTGTGTAGAGAGTATATGTGCAGTCAATGTGGGGACATCTACTATCAAGCAGGCTACAAAGTAATTCAAATTCCAATGTCAGGAGCTTCCCCTGCACCTATGACTTTTGCAGTCAAAGAAGAACGCCCTGTTGTTACACAAGAACCAGCAGGACCCTCCAAAATTAAAACTAAACCCTGGCCTACAACAATTGTCAAACCCGAAGCCCCTGTTTTTGTTAATAAAGCTGTACAAACATTTCCTATTGATGAATCTGCCCCTCCTTGCCAGATCAATACCCACACCTTTGTGGAACAAGCCACTTAGACCCTACCTCAGCCTACCACTTGCAACGTTGAAACACAAACTCAACC
Source organism: Picea engelmannii (assembly GCA_009831015.1). Taxonomy (NCBI): domain Eukaryota; kingdom Viridiplantae; phylum Streptophyta; class Pinopsida; order Pinales; family Pinaceae; genus Picea; species Picea engelmannii. The sequence continues at coordinate 8,916 of ML852401.1, forward strand.
ATGGGATGATCAGGGAATAATTGACAAATGGAAAAAAGAGTCTATCGTTACACAGGGAAAAATCCTGCAGGAACACAGACTAATCTGGCTAAACCATATCTATTCAAACTGGGAAGCTTTGGAGCAAACACGCCAGGAATCCCGTGCCTATAAAAAACAAAATAAAGAGCTAAAAGGCAGATTGCTCCTGATATTTGACTTGGCACAAAAGTTGTTGGCTGCAAGGAAACCATCCTGCAATTACTCTCTGTTCCTCATGGAACGACTTACATTGTTTCAGATTAAATCAATCAAAGAAGGAAGACCCCATGCAGTGTTAAATCCAGCAGATTTTGTTAAAACCTTTGCAGAAGCCTCTGCTATGGATCAACACCTCCTATGTGAGGTATATTTTCATAATGAGGCCATCCCTGAGAACCGACAGCTTAACCTTAACCCTCTTGTCGGTGACATCCAGATTCAGGCACTCACCTCCTTCCTTAACAATCAAATTATATGGCAGGATGAATTCCTAGCTGCCAAGCATAATCAGGATAATTGTCTTCTCTGGATACGGCCAGAACCACAAAATGTTGCCACCTTTGTTACAAAGTATTATCAGTTTTTGAAGAAACCAGGGATGACTCAACACATTTAGCAACTACAGACAACAGTGCTTCAGGATTGTCAACAGCTCATTAAATCCACGGAGATTACTTCCCTACAAGAAAATAACATGTTTTGGCAACAATCTACTGGGAAAATACAGGAACACAATCCCTTTAGCCCCACTAATCTAGAGATAGAAATCTCCAGAGTACCTAGCTACATCAAGTGTGTTCAGCAATGTGTTGAAAGCTGGATAGGTTATCAATTTCATTTTCCTATCCTGTGGTTGCCAGCAGAAAAATATCAAGTCCATTATAAGTTGCCCAAGAATGCCGAAACAACAGCTTGACAAAGGCTACAACACGTTCAAGGATTCAGAGCTCCAACAGACGACACTTTCCACAGCTACTGCTTAAGTAACTTGCACGCTCAAAGTCAGTATTCAGATTCTGATTCAGATTGAAGTTTCCTGAGGACATGCAACCTTTTAAGTTGGGGGGGATGTTAGGACCCTACAATGTACCTTTTTGCTCACACCTTTTGCTACCATTACACCCTTTTTCCACTCACATTTAAACTTATATTATCACTTTACCCTATCTCTCCAAAGGTATATAACATCTCTTCTTTTTACTATATGTTTAATCTGTTTTGTATATAATTTTACATTACTCTCGTACTTAACCGTTGATCAGAAATATATAAGTGTTGAAACAGTTCGAATTGCAGATTAGCATTGAGGCCTGTTGTTGAAACAGTCAAAGCATGCAAATGTTGTGGCTGAAACAGTCTGTGGCCTACGATGCTAAAAAAACAACTCACACAGAAGAAGTTGTTACACTCTCCGTGGTCTATGATGCTAAAACAACAACTCACACAAGAAGAAGCTGCTACACTCTCTGTGGTCTACGATGTTGAAACAACAACTCATAGAAAAAGTTGTTACACTCTTTGTGGTCTACAATGTTGAAACAACAACTCACACAAGAAGAAGATGCTACACTCTTTGTGGTCTACGATGCTGAAACAACAACACAAAGCTATTACACTGACCACAACAACCACACCTTGAACCAGAATTAATCGTCGCTACTGCGTGAACCACATTGCTGAAACAGTCAGAACACAAATCTCATTTTTGAAACAGCCCGCAATTTGCGATGTTGAAACATCATACAACAGTAGTAACAAGAAGATAAATAAAGAAGTTGTTACTCCAGCCGCAACAACAACACCTCACTCAGCACCTTTTCAACTATTGTAATAGCATTCTGTTACGAGAGACCAGGATATCCTATTCCTGTATAGAGATTTGATCTTACTAAGAATAGGATTCAGATATACACATGTAATTTGATGATCAAATTGTATCAAGGGGATTCTCCTCTTTAAATAAAAGGAAATCACCATTAGAGAGGATCTTCTTTTTTGGCTAAGAAAGAATTTACAGAGAAGGACGTGTTTTACTTCAGATTGTAATATGATATAGTTGACAGATGAATAAAAGATTGTTCTGAGCATTTCTCTCTAGTTCCTTTCGTTTCAAGGGAATCTTGTGAGAAGGGAGGGCCCACCTTCTTCACAAGATTCACCCATTAGCTTTGTAGTGTGTTAAATGTTATTTCTATTCATGCTTTGATTAAATTGTGTTTTGCTGAAACACTACTTACTGAAATCTATCTTGTTGAAACTCTGCTTTACTGATTGTTACATTGTTTTCATATGATTCATGCTTGGGTAACTGTTAATCATTCTAGTTAGCAATCTTGTTTGGTGAATTTAGGAAAGCGTGTTAGGACAGGTGCTGAAGATTCCTGCTTGGGGAATAGGGTCTTGTTCTCTGTTAAGAGGTAGTTAACCTTCAATGTGTGTCAATCATTTCAATCAGTAATGAGTTCATAAAAGTATGATGATCAGAAACAGGTGATGAAGATTCCTGCTTGGGCAATAGGGTCTTGTTATCTGTTAAAAGATAGTTAGCCTTCAGTGTGTGTCAATCATTTCAATTAGCAATGAGTTCATGAAAGTGTGATGATCAGAAACAGGTGCTGGAGATTCTTGCTTGGGGAATAGGGTCATGTTCTCTATTACAGAATAGTTGGTCTTTCCTTTTGCAGTATCATGAAAAGATTTCTTTCTTAAGTTGTTATTTCTTAATGTAATCCAGGATTCTTTGGACAATTATTTCTTTAAACATTGAACTCTGCAATAGGTAGATTGCTTTCCTGTAATTCAATTTAGAACTTCAGTTTGTTCAAAGCAAGGTGTGATTAATATATTTTTACTACAACCCTAGGTTGCTTTTGAGATTGAGCATATATAGTGTGTGATTACCTTTGAAATAAACAGACTTCTCTGGGTTGACAATTTATGTAGCACTTGATTGTTTAGTTAAATAAGAAATTATAGTGACCAACAATGTGAATATAGCACAACCTCCGTTAAGTTTAGTGGTAAGCTTGACATATTGTTTGTTGGTGGCTGGATGTGGTAGGATATACATAAATTTGGAGGACTAGAGGGTTGGTGCCAACCACCCCCCATTTTGTATTTTTTTTTATTTTCAGTTGTTGGACCTCATTGGGCATTTTCCTGCTGCCACATGGAAACCCATGAATGGGCCACATGGAAACCCATGACTGGGCCACGTGGCATCCTTTCATTGGCCCACACCATCCACTTACATAGTCACCCTACCATGTCACCTACTTTCCACATCATCCTGCCACGTCCTGTACGGTTTGCCACATGGATGTACAGACTGCCACATAACACTTCCTCATTGGTCCACATGTTGACTCGAAAATGTCGAAAATGAGTGACATGTGGTAGCCTCTGGTGCTGCCATGTCACCATGTTGACGTCAACATGACACATGTCATCCTCTGTGTATGCCATGTACATTGTATGGATCCTGACGTCATCTGTACTGATGTTGATGTCAACAGTACAGATGCTGACTCATCCTTGTTGAATGGGCTAGGTTGACCAAAAATTTGACCGTGAATATCTTTTGATCTGTAACTCCTTTTGATGATCTATTTACATCATTGGAACTTGCAACACGCTCTTTGCGATGATGCCAATTTCATTGAGTTTTGAGAACTTTTAATTTTTTACCTTTCTCTATATGTTGAGACCATTCTAAGCTTCCTGAGCTTCTTTTTTGAGTTCTAAGTTATCCTTAGTCTTCTGTAGATCCTTTTTGGATCATGCCTCCCCACTGAGTGCTTTTTGGACCACCAAAATATTTCATCAATCAACAGATAAGTGCAGGAAGAGTTCCCTCACGTTGTCCTTCTGAATCCACTTTGCCTTGCTTGGATGTGTGCCCTTTAAACCTACTCGAAGATAATCAACATCACCCCTGTGTGAATTCCTCGCCCTTCTGTCCAGGATGATATATTCCTTTAACTCACCCAAGTACTCAAGAGAAAACTCATCAACTGAAGGTATTGAAACTTCCTCACCCTGATCCATGATCATGGGAGGTGTTAGCACTCTGTAATTTGCCCAAGGCTGTAAGGCAGTTACAGAGGCAACATCAAAACCACTTCGAGTCTTGGATATAGCCCTCCAAGACTCAGAGAGGGATCTCTCTGTGTAATATAGCTTTGTTTGAGGAGATATTAGGCTAGTTATGAAGGACAAGGGTTTTGCTGTCAAAGTATTTTTGAATGGTTGAGACAGACTGCACATCCATTGGGCTATGGGGTCTGTAATTAATAAAATCTGAGATACAACCAGAAACGCTGAAGAAATCCTTCACAAGGAGAGATAACACATTCACTGGATCTTTAATAATTTAAATGAGGATTAGAAGAAAATATAAGGAAATAACTCCAACCAACAAGCACTTAAGAATCTCTTAATTGAATATATTTAGAAGATGAACATTCAAATCTTTAGAGTCGGAAACAGGGTATTGGAGATAAATCCTGAGACATACGCTACTCTTAAAGATTAGCTTCAGAAAACGAGATGATTACAGAGCAAGAAAACATTTAACTGAGAAAATCACATCACCAGAGAACATGCACAGGAATCCTGTAAAGTGCCTCTTTCATTAATGGCAGATCTATAAAAAAAAGTTACAGCCCGATAGCCACAGGGCGTGAAGATCCAACCCTTTTACATTAAAATCATCTCAATAAATAGTATAGGTCTCCTCCACAATTTCCGAGAGTCGGTTCAACTGCCTCGGCCCAAAATAGCCACCACTCCCACGAAATTCGGAGCTTTCTGCCATGAAAAATGGACCGTTTTGCTGTGAAACAGGGGTCCGATCAGATGTGATTCTCTCTTCAATGATGACACCTGGGAGAAAAATGAAAGAGGTTATTGTATATGGGCATGTTATGGACAAAAAACCTCTTTCGGTTTCGCCGAATTCGTCCCCAGCTGGCCGTGACAGCTCCTGAAAGATCGGGACTGAAACGGAAAATGGAAAATCTGGAAAAATAGGCCTCGAAGATGCCTTCGACTCTCTCTGTTCGTGATGACGTTGGAAAAACTGGGAGAGTTTTTTGTTCCTCGTCCTATTCTGACCAAAAACCTCTCTCGGATTTTTAAAATTCGTCTCCGTTTGCTCAAAAATCGGTCTGGAAGGTGACGTGGTAAATTAGGCAAAAAATGGTAAACTTGGGCAAAAATGGTTTTTTGGCGGGAAAAAGGTATTCCGAACCCCCCCCCCCCTTGTTAAATGTCTAATACCTGGGGGGGTCCGTAATTAAACCCAGGCCGTTGATCTCGGCGCTCACTCCAGGACCGTCCATATGTGCATGCTCGTTATTTTAAATCCCGGACCCCCTCCCCCTCGTTAAATTCTGGAAGGTGGGGGGGGCTCCGGAATTAATATGATGCATGGATTTATTTGTGGTATAGTGGATGAGGGGGGAGCATATGGAAAGGTGCACGGGATTAATGTGTAGGCAGGAATGTAAGTGGGGGGCGACGTAGGGTTAATGTACGTGGGTTTTAACTTCCGAAACCCTTCCATTTGACATTCATAAGATTAAAATTGCCACCTCTGTATAACTGCTGCCACCTGTGCTCTAACTGCTGCCATGTGGTTCTGGATTGCCAAATGTGTCATTGCCAGGTGTCTTCTGTAGCCTCACCGGGTACGATTCTGTGGATACTACAGTTACACTGTCAAATTGCCACTGAAACAAATAGACCTGCGGGAAAAGGATCAATGTTTGGCTTTCTTCTACCAACTGTAAACCCAAGCTTTAGACAGTCACACTTATGGATATCAACTATGTTCATTTTCAGGCCTGTTGAAGTGCAGCGCATGCTTTGAGGCCACAACTTTATAGTGTCGGTGTCTTCAAGTGAAGTTTTTTAAGTCTACAACATCATGGCTCTCGATGAGAGAAGTGTGAGAACTGCTGAAAGCAACACCAGGACCAGGACCTCTGTTGTTCTGAAGGAGAAAAGTGTAAGAAATACCAATGGCAAATTTCTTCAATTTGGAGGATGACTTTTTGGCTTTCACCTTTGAATGTCCTAACATGTATGTGACATTGGCTTCTTTGGCTTTAACAAACTCTATAAGCTCTTCTCTCACCCGTGGGTCTAAATCAGGGCTCTTGAATAACTCAAACTCGTCTTCCTTTTTCCTTTAACACCTTGCTGTCGGAGAAGGAGTCTTCACTTTCATTTTATCCTACCCCACACATGAGCGATCTTGAGTTCCTATACTGGTCACTTCCATCAGCTTGCAAGCATTTCTTCCCTGCACAAGTCTTAGCAGCCTCTCAAGATACAATGACCAACAGTTCGCACAGCTCCTTAACAGCATCTGGCTGGACCACATCAGCCAATAGAGATCTGCAAGCGACCTTGATTGATGGAATTCCTATAGGTGCAGTAGGACCCACTGTTGGAATAGAAGAAATGGGAGGTTTCATCACTTCTGTTTGAACATTCATACATTCAGATTCAGCATCATTCCAATTGATTTTGACTTCTGGCCCACGAGATTGCTTCCTAAACTATCAGTATTCAAACCTAAAACGTTTCCATAACATATTGAATTACTTGCTTGCAATATCCTTCAGTGCCTCTTATTGGAGTAAATTGTTGTTGGCTAAAAGGCTCAGACAAAACATGACAATCCTCATCATCGTTAGAGATCTCTACAGATATGGAACTCGATGGCCAAACATTAGGTCTCTGATCTACAGTTTGCTTTGGATAAGGAACTTGCATTTTCATTAGAACCAGAATCCCTTTCACCAATCCGCCGATATCGATGCCAATAGCAACGAACATCATCACAAAATTCATGGCGAGCAACCTTTCTTATACAGTCTGAAGTTGAAGGTTGTCGATTCATGCCCTCTTTATCATGTCTGGTGGTTGTGGGAATGCCTGTGACCTCCTTTTCCATTGATAAACGGTGGAACAAAACAAGCACCAAGAACGATTAGAAATAGAGATGCAATTGGGTGTACTGTTTCCTCCCTAGTAATGGAAGTTTCCATAGTACATGCAGTAATACCAAGTAGAGATGTTGAGATAACATGGCAAACTGCTCCAAACGTAGTAACGAGGAGAGTCCAAGAGAGCGTTTACTTCTGTGCGCGTCCACCAATTGAGGAAAGAAACAATGAATGGGAATGAAACCCCAACTTTCAGCCTCGGCATTTCTTCTTCTGTTGTGACTGGAGAATGACTGTGTGTGGAGTTTCATCTCTGCTGGGCGCCAAACCTCCGTATGCACATGAACGATTTCAGAGTTTAATCGGATGTGGCCCAATGGCATCCCCTGACATCACATGACCCTCTTTGCCTGTGTGCTTCCTCGCGTTCAACACTTTTAAACTGATTCAACACCTGGCGCACGGTTTAAAACTTTGTGTTTTATATGTTTTTTATTTTCTGCGGGTGATATCCCACATGCACGCGCTAGACTGGGCTTTTAGTGATTAAATTAATCGACATTCATATGTTGTAGTAATGAAAGGAGCCCGAGGCTTGGGCTTGGGCTTTGGTGTTGGCACTGTGTTGACCTGTGTGTTTGCTCGTTGATGTATGAGAAGGCACTGACTTGTGTGGAGATTGGCCCTCGGCCAAAATAAAATTTTGGAAAATACTTCTTTAATTTTTTGCATAAAAACCCTGTATGAAGGCCGAGGGGCAAATTTTTGCTTATTTATCCATAAAACTTCTGCATAAATGCAAAGGCCGAGGGGCCATTTTTAATTTTTCGCCAACTTCACCAAATTTTGGCGAACAAACCAACTTTGACTTTGCCCACTAGCATTAAACTTTTACCACTTCGAACCAATCCACTATTCTTTTTGCAAAATGAAAAATAAATTTTCCAATAAAAACACTAGATACAGATAATATCAATAATATCCAAGTCATAAGTTGATTCCCATAAATTATGGGGTGATAAAAGGAGGCTAAAAAAGTTTCAAGTTCTCCACATTTACAACTGAGTAGATCTGCATATAAGGTGGAAGATCTAGACGAAAATCATTGGTACCACTTTTCTCCAAAATAGTGAAGGGTCCATAACGGATGGGCTTGAGTGTCTTGCCTTCACTCTTCAATATTTCCTTGCTGATGTGAAGCCATACTTGGTATCCAAACTAGAATTGATGATCAACGTTGTGTTTTTCATGCCAAGCCTTATATTGTGCTTGACTTTTCTCCAATTGTTCCATGATTGCTTGATGTACCTGTTGAATCCTCTGGATTAACTTGCGGGCTCTGTCTTCATTTGAATCATAATCTCTCCCATACATCAAGTCCAAATGGACCTTAGGAAAATACCCAAAACATGTCTCAAAAGGTGAACATTGAGTGGAGGAATGCAAGGCTCGGTTGTAAGCATGTTGTACATAGGGTATATGTTCATCCCATAACTTGGGATGCTTGTTGTAGTAGCCTCGAAGTAAAAGTACCATTGTTTGGTTAACAATCTCTATCTATCCATCGGTCTATGGATGGAAATAAATGCTCCTCTTCAACTTGGTGTCCATCATTCTCCACAAACTTGTCGAAAAATCCCCAAGGAATCGAGTATCTCCATTCGAGATAATGGATGTGGGTAACCCAAAGTGAACCCAAACATACTGAAATAAGAGATTAGCAGTCTACTCAACAGTGATATGCTTTTCACATAGCATTAAGATACACATATTTTTGAACCTATCCACTACAATATAAAAATAGTCATGACCCATTTTCGACATTGGTAAACCCCCTACAAAATCCATGGAGATACTTTCCCATAGATGGGATGGAACAAGAAGTAGTGGGTATAGCTCCAATTTTCTATTAGTGGGTTTACAAGTAGAACACATCACACACCCCTTTACATATTTAGTTATAATTGATTTCATCTGAGGCCAATAACAAAACATTTGAAGATGAGCCATATTTTTTCCTACCCCAAAATCCCAAACACAAGAGAAGTGTGAGCTTCTCGTATTACATGGACTTGTTCACTTGTAGGAATACATAGCTTTCCAAGATGGTAGAATAGTTCTCCCTGCAGACAATAGTTCTCTACCTGTGCACCATGGGTTAGCTTCTCATATACTTCTTTAAAATATTCATCAATGGAATATTGTTCCACATATCTATCATGAGATAAAGAAGCCTTCTTCAAAATCATAGGAGCAGCAATAGGGGGTATAGAAAGAATATCAACTACCTTGTTACTTGTACCCTTTTTGTACTTGATTACCAAATGAAATTGTTGTAGGAAACCCATCCATCTATAATGTCAAGATTGTTGCAGTTTGGTCTGTTCTTGGAGATACTATAAGGGTTGATGATTTGTATGTATGATTGTTTCCTTCCCTAACAAGTAGTGCTTCCATTTCTTTACACTTTGAACTAATGCATACAATTCTGTATCATATGTAGGATAGTTAACAAAAACATGGTTAAAAGTTCTACAGTGGTAACATATAGGCTTGCGATATTTCATTAGTACTGCACCCATAGCGTACCTGCTGGTATTTGTCTCGATCTCGAAGGGATGTTGAAGATTCGACAGTGCTAATACTGGTGCGGTACTGATATTTTCCTTCAAAGTGTCGAAAGATTTTTGTTTCTTTCCTCCCCACTGAAAAGTGTTCTTCACACTGGTTAAGGCATGCAAAGGAGTTGCTATAAAGGAGAAGTTTGAAATGAATCTCCTCCAGTACTGGACTGCACCTAGGAATCTCTATATTTTGGTTATGCTTTTGGGCATGGGCCAATTTACAATTACATCAATCTTGGAAGGATCAATTTTCAATCGTCCTACTCCTACAATATGACCTAAGTACACAAGTGAAGTCTTACCAAATTCACATTTGGACAATTTTACATACAATGTTTCCCTTTTCCAAGTATCCAATACTTTGTTTACATGCCTTACATGTTCATCCCAAGTCCCACTAAGTATAAGAATGTTGTCTAAATATACAATCACAAAATCATCTAGAAATGGCTTGAATACATCATTCATCACATGCATGAAGGTTGTCAGAGCATTACAAAGCCCAAACGACATAACTAACCACTCAAACAATCCATGTTTGGTTTTAAAGGCAATTTTCCATACATCTTGTTCTTCAACCCTTATCTGATGGCATCCATTGCGCAAATCCAACTTAGTGAAATAAACAACATTCTTTAATTGATCAAGTAAATCATCTATACGACGAAGAGCGTATCGATTTTTCACCGTGATTTTATTTAATGATCGGTAATCAACACACATTCGTCATGTGTCATCCTTCTTTGGCACCATCACGATCGGAGAACCACAAGGAGATGAGCTGGGCCCAATGACCCCTTGATCCAATAAGCCTTGTACCTTATTTTTTTATCTATGTCATCTCTATAACTGACATCTTGTACATGCCCACATTATGAAGAGGAGAATCCTGTTGAAGATGTATTTCATGTTGGATTTCCCTCTTATGAGATAATCCATCTGGTTCCTGGAAAATCTCATCATACTTAGAAAAAATATCAATTAATTATTTCTTATGAGAAGGATCACATCCTTGGAAAGCGTCAGATGTTCTGACATATTTATTCCTTACGACCATGAGTACATATATCTTATCAATGTTTATGAGTCTCTTCATTTGTTCGGCACTAACAAGTGTTGTGTTTACCCTCATGTTGTGGGCTATAACAATATATTCTACTACCCCCCCTTATTAAGGTGATATTTTTTCTCATGACGAAAGAAGACTGTTTTTCTATCATAAAGATAAGGACTCCCCAACACTATGCCACATATATCAAGTGATACAACATCCAAATCCACTTCATCAATCAAATTTGAAGCAATAGCAAATATGACCCTACATTGCTTGGTGACATTAAGTTTTGCTTTATCACATACCCAACTAAGAGGATAAGGCTTTGGATGTGGTTTAGTTTCAAGACCCATCTTTTTGACAAGTGCTTCAGATATCAAGTTTACTTGGGAACCAGGATCAAATAATGTATCTATATTAGTGTATTTAGATACAACTCTTATATGAAATAATGCATTCCTCTTTATTTCATCATCATGAGATTCATTATTGGAATTTGAATTAGCATGAAGGGAATCTTTACCTTGTACTCCAACCGTTGTGATCTTTCCTTCGTCTCCTGAATCAGAACCAAGATCTTGTTGCACTGTAGCAATGGTCTTTGTCTTCCCCTTTCCATCGAAATTCTTCGATCTCTTCTCTGGATGTAGTTTCCAACAATGTTCATCACCGTGACCATTCTTCTCGCAATGGGTACAATATGGTCTTCCTTCTTCTCTCTTTACAGTGGCGGTATTTTTGTCCTTCCTTTTAAACTTCTTAAACTGCTTATGTGGTATATTGGAAGGTTTCTTTGTGGGATCTTCTTGAACATGCTTTCCTCTGTTCTCAAAGTGAGTGGCTTGCACACAAACTTTGTCAAGACTGGTGGGGTTAAACAATAGCAAAGTACGAAAAATATAACTGTGAAGTGCGCCAATATACTTCATTAAAGTTTCATAAGAATCCAAATGAATGTTTAATGCAAGAGCTTTCTTCCTAAATTCTTCCTTGAAACTTTGTACAGTTTGACCTTTACTTTGTCTTAAATTTTTCCGTTCATAACCCAATGGATAAAATTGCTTCCTTATTATTGATTTAAATTCTGACCACGAGGAAAGAAGATTATCACACTTACTTCTATCCTGAAGTTTTCTCTCCCACAATACGAGAGTGGTGCTTCCAGTCGAAGATAAGCCAATTGCACTTTAACTTCCTCTTCATCAATCTGTTGGACATAGTAATATACTTCAACCTGTCGGATCCAATTATCTAGCTTTTCAGGATTAGCATCTCCATTAAACATAGGTAAAGAAAATTTTACATCAATCTTTAATAATGGTTTCTTAAAATAATCTTTATGATGAGAATGATGAGAATGATGAGAATTCTCAGAGGAAGAAGAGATAGACCTTGATGGTGAATATGGAGGCTCAGGAGGGTCTCCTCCAAACCCTTGATTCACCAAAGCATTATCATCACATTGTGTTTCCTTTTCCTTACCTTTATTCTTCATCCACTTCTAGTAGTCTCCATACATTCAATCAACCATTTATGGCATGCGATAAAAGACCATATGGAAGTTTTTCTCTTGTTCATCACACTCGTACTCTTCTACCATTTTCTTCCTTTGGGATGCAGGGACAACTTCGGGATTGAAAGTCTTAAGAGTTCCTTCACCTTGCTTATGCTTGGCCCTAGTAAGCATTCACACTCAACAATTCAAGTCAAAGATGACTACTTTGATATAACCATGATCTGGGATCTTTTCATCGAGGTGACTTATTAAAGAATTGTGTTAAATGAGCATAAAATGAAGTGCACCATAAAGAAGGAATAACTCAATAATGAAAAGACATAAGCATCAAATTTGAACACAAAAAACTTGATAACGGAGTTTGTCCCTGATGGACTACGTCTCCAGGTCCTCCTCTCAAATGGGTAGGCTTTTATATTAACTCAATAAAAGAATTTGGTGAAATACATAAGTATACCTCATTCTAGAGTTAAGCTGTGGAAGCTTTGCTTAGATCAGAAAATAGACAGCACCATTGAATCTGTGACATCGAATTACCCAAAAATGTTTGTCTCCACTTCTCGATCTGAGTCTGGCACTTTCAGCCCCTTGAGAAATCTTGTCTCAGTTTCTGTGCCTGCAACCTGCATTAATGACAATACTTTTGCATTGAAATTCATGCCCAGTACAGACTGGTGCGTGCCTTCCTCCCCCTGTGCACTGGAAAAGGCCAGTTCTTAAACTAAATGGTCGAGTAGATTAACCAACAAGGTCGTTTGTCCTGGTTGTTGGTGGATATGTATGAAGGGTAAATTGTAGGGGGAGGTCCCGGGGTCAAGCCCGCGAGCCTCCTCCCTTTGGAATATTGTTTTAACCATAGAACATTCGTGTGTCAATATAGCACAACCTTCGTTAATTTTAGTGGTAGGGTTAGCAGACTATTTTTCGGTGGCTGGATGTGATGGGATATACATAAATTTGGCAGACTAGGGGGTTGGCACCAACCACCCCCCTTTTTATATTTTATATTTTTATTTTTGGTTGTTGGCCCTCATTGGGCATTTTCCCGTTGCCACGTGGAAAACTAGTACTGGGCCACGTGGTAGCCTTTCATTGGCCCATGCCATCCACTTACACAGTCACCATGCCACGTCACTTGCTTGCCACTTCATCCTTCCACGTCCCGTACGGTCTTCCGCGTGGTTGTACTGATTGCCATGTGGCACTTCCTCATTGATCCACATGTTGACCCGAAAATGTCGAAAATGAGAGACACATGGCAACCTCTGGTGCTACCACGTTACCATGTTGAAATCACACTGACGTCAACATGACATGTGTCATCTTCTACGTATTCCACATACACTATACAGACATTGACGTCATTTGTACTGATGCTGACGTCAGTAGTACGGACGTTGACTCATCCTTGTTGATTGGGCTAGGTTGACCAAAAATTTCACCGTGAATATCTTTTGATCTGTAACTTCATTTGATGATTCGTTTACGTCGTTGGAAAGCTTGTGACGTTCTCTTTGCAAAGATGCCATTTTCACTAAGTTTTGAGAACTGCGAATTTTTTCCCTTTCTTTGTCTACTGAGGCCATTTTGAGTTTCCTGGGTTGCTTCTGTGAGTTATGAGTTATCCTTAGTCTTCTCTAGATCCTTTTTGGAGCAATGAAGGATTGTGATTCAAAGAGATATTGGATAGGTTGAGAGGGACTTCCATCTAGAGATCATATCATTGAGAAGAGAGAACAAAGGTTGCCACAAGTGGTTTTCAGTAAAGTGAAGCCACGAGGAAGAGTCGTGTCATACAAAGTTTTCTATACAATATTTTTGTACATGTACATGGGAGCCAATGGAGATAGATTTTTATACATGGGTGCACTTAAGGAAAGGCGTGTACATATCTAAAAGCATGCATATCTGGGTCATACAGTAGATCATACTTTGTCAGGTTTGTCTATAATTGTACTTTTCTTAGTGGGCCACTATCCCTATTATGGGAGCCCTGATTTTAGCATGATAAAATCATTCTCATCATTGGTTTTCCCTCCATGGTTTTTCTAGAGGTATCTACCCGTGTGCATGATGTGATTTCCAGTTTTTTCTTCCACTAGATTTATTGAATTGAATATTTTAGCAATAGTTTTTGTTTTGTGAGTTGTTAATCTGATTTGTAGTAAGGAAATCACTAGATAACAAGATACCTAGGTGCTAGAGTAAGGGGATTTCAACATGGTATCAGAGTGCATGCTCTGAAGGGGAGCCAAATCTTAGATCCCTATTAGTTGATAGTAGATCTATCAAATCTGCAGGATATCTTAGCAGACCCATAACCAACAGGAAGAAATCAAAGAACATATTTTAGGGAAATAATCATACTGAGGTAGAACTAGGTTTTTGCAAGATTATAGAGTTGTACGTGGGGTTACAAAAGGGATAGGTTCATACACACATGGGTCTCTTTAGACAGAGTCGCATATATGCGGGCTGTAGTAAACACATGTGTGTACATACACGAGATTCCTTAAGGGAGGTTGTGTACATACACGGGGGTTCAGTTGTAACAGGCGCGTACAGGTTTTTCCAGGTCAGTACAATGGCAGTTTCCAATAGAAGGTTATTTCTAGGGAAGTTTATTAGGTCTTAGGGATGGAAAAAATACCGTTGAGAGTTGAAGACATATTGGATGGAGCATCCAACTTTCTATCTTGGAAAGCAAGAGTAATTTTGGTGTTGAAGGAGTATGACCTTTGGGAGTTAGTGGACAAAGTAGTTACTCCATCGACAAATTTGGTATCTTTGGAAACTCACAACAAGAATGAGGGTCCTCCTAGATTCAATGAAGGATCATCTAATTCCTCACATATCTGAGAATAAGACAACCAAAGAGATGTTTGATTCCTTGGTAAGTTTATTCTAGAGCAATAAGATGAATAGGAAGATAGTCTTAAGAAATAAACTCATATTGGTACAGATGTCTAGATTTGATAATGTTACCAGTTATATCATGAGGATCACACAGGTGTGTGATAAACTTGCATCCATAGGGGAGAAAACAGAGGATGTAGAGCTCGTGAATGTGGCATTTAATGGTT
Source organism: Picea engelmannii (assembly GCA_009831015.1). Lineage (NCBI taxonomy): Eukaryota > Viridiplantae > Streptophyta > Pinopsida > Pinales > Pinaceae > Picea > Picea engelmannii. Next base: position 24,170 of record ML852401.1, read on the forward strand.
TTGCAAAGTCTTGGGAACCATTTGTCAAAGGAGTTTGCGTTCAGGAAAATCCCCCATATTGGTAGATAATTTGGGATGATTGCATCTAGGAAGAGACTCAAGCAGGGAAGTAGTGAGGAGAACTTGTCTCTTGTCAATAAGATGAAGAAGGGAAAAGGAAAGAGTTCTAGTGAGAAGGGTAACAATGATGGAGGATCATCACAGCCAGGGAAGAAGAAGGAATCAAGTAAAATTAAGTGCTTCTTATGTCATAAGAATGTACATTATGCATCTTAGTGTCTGGAGAAGAAGAAGGGTAGAGGAAAGACACATAAAACAACATCAACAGAGACACAACTAGATGAGTTTTCAATGAAGTTTGAGAAGGATTTATCACTATTTTATTACCTTTCTACTAGCACAACTATGAGGAGTGCATGGTTCTTGGACAATGGTAAATCTCTTCATATGACAGAAGCATGGGAGCTATTTAACAGCCTGGCAATGAAGGACTCGGATGTTCATGTGAAACTTGGTGATGATTCCAAGTATGTAGTGAAGGGAGAGGGAACATTTATGTTTCAACTCGAGTCAGGAGTTTCATTAGACTCCTAGGATGTGCTTTTCGCACCAAGTTTGAAGAAGAATTTTCTCTCAATATCATCTATGTAGGACAAGGGTTTTAACATTACTTTTCAAAGAGGGAAAGTACTGATACATCTAGAGAAATATAGTGTGGGCAATGCAGTGGTCATTGGGGTTAGAGAGGGCACTTTGTATAGGTTGCAGGGAAAGCCTGTTAAGGATTTGGTGCATGACAGTAACAACCTATGTGAGTTGTGGCATAAGAGTTTGGGACACCTACACTATAGAGCTTTTCCAATTATGAGGGGGGTTGTTACAAGCCTTCCAGAGTTCAGTATTGAGTAGCAAGGAGTGTGCAGAGGGTGTGCACTTGTAAATAATTCCAATGTTTCTTTTCTAGGAAACGAGAGTAGGTCCAAGGGGATCTTGGATCTTATCCATTCATATGTGAGTGGGCCAAGGTCAATAGCATAATTATAGGGATCGCCATACTATGTGATGTTTATGGGTGATTTTTGTAGGAAAAACTGGATCTTCTTTATGAATACTAAGGATGAGATCATCGATCAGTTTCAGGAGTTTAAAGCTCAGGTAGAGAATAAGATAGGTAAGAAGATCAAGGTATTGAGGTCAAATAATGGGGGAGAGTACACCTCTAATGACTTCAAGGATTTCTGCAAGCATACATGGATCAAGAGGGAGTTGACAGTCTCATACAACCCTCAACAGAATGGGGTTACAGAGAGAAATAATCAATCCATTGTCGGTTCTTTCAAGGCTATGATACATGATCAGAAGTTACCTATGTTTTTGTGGGTAGAGGCATGTAACGAAACAATGTATGTGTAGAAAAAGAGTCCTCATAGGATATTGGGGGAAAAGACTTCGAAGGAAGGATTCTCAGGAGTGAAGCTAGATATTGGTCATTTGAGGATCTTTGGTTGTCCAGTCTACATCCATGTGCCTGTGGAAAAGAGGACGAAGTTAGAGCCTTCATGATAGAAGGGTATATTTTTGGGGTACAACGAGACCTCAAAGGCTTACAAGATCTTCATTCCAACAGAGAGGAAGACAATTCTTAGAAGAGATGTTAATTTCGAGGAGAACTTGGTATCTAAGAGATCTCAAGAGCCATCAACAATGATAGAGGATGAGGAGTAGAAGGCTTTGAAGGATGAGAAGCATTCAACAATTGAGACTTTAGGTGGGGAGAAGTTAGCCCCTTCCAGTCCTATCATGAGACCCGGGTGGTTATTACAAACATTGAAGGATGTTGGTGAGGCTCCTAGGAGTGCATTTAGAGAGCGCATGCATATGAAGAAGATCCCGAACGATATGGCACTTATGAGTAGCATCATTGATGTTAAGCCTTCTATTTTTTAGGAAGCAATAGATCAACAGGTATGGCGGGATGCCATGGTAGAGGAGTACACCTCTATTATGAGGAATGATGTTTGGGACATAGTGCCAAGTGTTGATATTATGGTAGATGCAGAAGGTATTTACCTCCATGTGTAAACCTGACGAGATTAGAATATTTTAGAAAGCAAGAAGAAACCCTATTGAGTTGGCTAATAACCCTAGAAGACAAGTCATCTCAAGAGGATAATTTATATTAGGTTATTAGCCTCCAAGAGAAGAAGTCAGCCAGAAGAAATATTATATACTAAGTAAATATGCACCCACAATGAGAAGTCAGCCTAGGCAGTTAGCCAGAATTAGTATAAATACAAGAATCTAGTCTTCATTCTGGCAGGCATTCTCATAACTGCAGATCTCACTTGTGTGCATTGTAGTTAGCCAATTTGTGCGCAAGTTTGGAGGAGAGATGTCCTTGCAGCTTCTGCAGCTAGAAAATTACATTTTGTCTTGGACTATCTCTTGGTTATGGTTTGGACTATCTGATCAACTCTTGTTTGGTGCGCTATCCTTGGAGAAAGGTGCGTCACCCTTTGTTTGGTTATCTATCCTAGGGTTTTCTTCCAGAGTGATTCTCTGTCAAGGTTAAGGTGCTCGAAGGGTGGAGTTGGCATATGGTTGGGTGACAATAGTGATATTATCTGTGGGAAAATGAGCACATCCATAATATTATAACAAGTTATGGGACCACACCTCCTTCATTCAGTCTAACCACTGGAAGGGAGCATAACCATAAGGATATTAAGCTCGTTGGAGAACTGTTGCTAGGGTTTCTAGCAGGAGCAGTCACTAAAGCACTGCAGCTAGGGTTACTAACAGGTGAAGTTGTAGAAACTCTAACCCTCTCATTGAGGCACCTTAAGTGAATGGATTGACCTAATTTCCAGATAGACTAGTGCGCCCTAGCCTAATGCATCTCCCGGTACTCTCACCAAGCCAAGACGTCAAGTTTGATTTTTTGGTCAAATATAGGGTTGACCAAGTCAAAGAAGCCATGACTTACTCTATGAAGTCAGAAAACAAGTTAGATGGAACTTCTAACTTCAGAGCGTGGAAGAAAAGGATTGACCTCATCCTTTCCAAGAATAAAGTGTTGGATATCGTGAAAGGAAAGATTGTGGAACTAGAATTTGAAGAAGGTAAAGAGAAGGAACCGCAGAACGTTGCAATTATAGAGAAGTTCAAATACGGTGACATCAACGCCTTGAGTATCATAGTGGAATCTATAAAAGACCACTTGATAACCTACATCTCCCATCTTGACTCATCGAAGAAGATGTACGATGCCCTAACAAACCTCTTCTCAGTCAGAAACATTGGACAAGTAATGAGTCTGAAGAATGAGCTTCGCGACATGAAGATGAATGATGATGACAGCATAACATCATACTTTGTGAGAATCTCTCAGTTAAGAGATCAACTACAAGCTATTGAAGAGATCATTTTAGAGAAGGAATTGGTCTTCACAAGACGTGGGATGCATTTGCCGCAAGCATGATCATAAGGAAGGAGTATCCTACATTTGAAGAACTTTGGACTTGTTGTGCTTAAGAAGAATCAAGGATCAGTGAAAAAGAGAAACCCCAAAATAAGTACGATGATCAATCTTTCACAACAAGGTCCAAGGATTTCAGGAACAAAAATAAGTTTGGCTCCAGGAAGAAAACAAATCAAGAGAAATATATGTCAAGGATACAATGCTTCAATTGTCAAAAATATGGTCACTACAAGAATCATTGTCCCAAGTTAAAGAAGGGAAGGAAACACATGAAGCATCGGTTGCCGAAGAAAGGGAACCCTCAAAGAAAGCCAAGCAGGATAAATAAGACGTCTTCCTCTAAAGACAAGGTAACGATACTCTCCATAGTTCTTGTACAGATCTTGCTTGCATAGTCTCTATACATATCTTAGTAGATAGTATGTTCTAAGAAGAACTATACCTATGGAAGAACAACAGGATAAGGATTGCTATTATTATGAATACAAGTCAGAGAATACACATGAAAATAATGAAGTACATCAAACAAAGCATGTGGAAGTTATTACATAAGTAACAACTGCAAGATACGCCAAAATCAACAATCAAGAAGAAATTGGAGAAAGACTTATGACACCTTGTAGAAGGCAATAAGGATGCAGACGAAAGCATGGATTATGTTAGATGGAGGGAGCTGATTATATAAAAGAAAAACATGCACTCATACATGAATCAAGGCTTAGGAGGGAGATAATCCTATGAAGATGATGAAGTATATATCCATGATAGCAGCCATGAAAAGAAGTACATGTTCAGTTTGACATCAAAAGAAGCCCTCTTTGAAAAGAAGTCTTAAAGTATCCCTGGTTGTCCATCCACATCTATGATCCTACGATAAAAGGAAGAAGCTAGAATCTTTAGAGCATGGAATCTATAGAAAACTCCATGGACCCAAGATCTAAAGAGATAAACGAGAAAGAACATGAATATTCCAAGAAAGAAAGAGAATCCAGAACAACTAGTCATTGTATCAAGAATCACAAGATTACCATCCTGATATGAACTCACTGAAAGAAATCAAGCAGAGGTACTAAAAGTTGTGATGAATAACAATGTATGAAAGACTTACGAATGTAAGCATTGTGAGATCCAGAACTAGAGGTTCTCCCAGATGGAGGGGGAAGACTATGATGATTACTTGTTCCAATAAACCAGATATATCTCTACATGAACCATTATATCATCCACAATATCCATGGGTTGGAGTTTTACATCAGATGAATGCAAAGATTGTTCTCCAGAGAAATTGAACAAAAAGCATATGAAGAGCAATCTCAAGGCTTTGATGTATACCAGAAAGAGACCCTTGTATGCATATGGAAGAAGAAAACTTGGTGGAGAACCTCCAATGCACAACACAAGCATGGTGAAGACTTTCGATAACAGAGATATTGTATCATAATGGTTATTTAGAAGCTCAGGATGATGGATCGCTAATCCATGACAAAATCTCATAATGGCCGAAGAAGTATCACTTGGATATGTTCCAGTTTGACCCTTGCCACAATGTTGTGAGCTAGTAGGAAACAAAGAGGAATCCAACAATGATATACTTTATTGATCAAAGCTATATGAAGGCTCCAAAGAAAACCAGTGTTCCAGAAAAACCGAAATACATTTGAGATAAAGCATTACATTCTCTGTGATGAAGTGTAGAAAGGAGAAAGTGGTTCTCCAACACATATCTCCACAATATAAGCAGATACGTAGACATTTTGATAAATCTTTTGTCCAAGATGAGAGAGTTTGCGTACTCAAGTTGGAGCTTGAGGAGATGACTTCCTTATTGAAAAGGGAAGAGATGACTCCCAGGTTGGGAGGGAGGACTAATATGTTATTGATTTATGGACAGTCATTTTTCAGTTCAAAAAATGGTCCAGGATGAGCAGTTCCTTTCCAGTTCGGAAAGTGGGTTGAGATTTCTAATGGACAGGCATTTTCCAGTTTGAAAAATGGTCTAGATCGAACGATCATTTTCATAATGAAAATGGTTCGATGGATTGTTGATGTACCATAGACAATGATTTCCCATTGTGGTTAACATGGGGAATGGTCTAGCACAGTCTCTCTTCTTGAGGGTTACTCAAGAAGACTAGCCCGCCTCTCCGGACAATCATTCTTTCGAAGCTCACAATTGTGAGTAGTTTCGAAGAATGGTTTGTTTTGGAGGTTGGTGCAGGATAGTCATTTCCTTAGGAAATGGTCCAAACAGTCATTAATTAGGGCAGATTCATTCTCTCCAGGTTGCACTTTGTTTAGTGCCGGAGGAATGGTCCAGGTTCAACAATCAGGAACATGCATTCCCTAGGGAAGACTCATTCTCTCTAGGTTGCACTTTGTTTAGTGTCGAAGGAATGGCTCGGGTGGGGAATGGTCCAGGCTTAGAAATTAGGACAATTATTCTTCCTTGCTTGAGAAGAATAGTCCAGATAGCTCATCATTGATGTTTGACCTTCTGAGGGCAGATGCTCTTCCAGATCTCACAGATGTGAGTGGAAGAATGGCCCAGATGATTCAGTTTATATCATAACATTGTTTCTGTGTAGGTTGATATTAGATGATTTTTATGGAGACTGTATGTCTCTAGACAATAGATGTATGCTACTATGGTAGATGTGTTCCACTGATTGTGACTATACGTCACAGATAAAGTATCTGTGTGCTACTTGGTGTGGTAGTGTACCACTGGATTGTAGTTGTGTACTACTATGGATAGACACAATTGTGTTTTATTGCATGATATTGTTTTGATTGCCTTGAAGACTATCAACAGTGTTGGAAATTATTATCAACTAGATGGATGATCAATGGATAGAGATTTCGCAAACGAAAAATGATTCAGGATATTTATTCTTCTAGGACATATGTTCGGATTAGAAGAATACCTCTTGTTTCACTCTGTGGAGTGAGTGACTTATCCATCATAATGTCTAATTACTCATATGGAGTATGGTTTCGAGAGATGATGAAGATGATGACACTAATGGTGATGATGGTGCTCATGATCTAGTCATGAGATAGTCTATACAACTATGTTGATGCTACCAGGTGAATGGTATGTTTGTGCTCAAGACCATTACCTGTAATACCTCCCTAGCTAGGAGGGAGTGTTGAT
>ML852401.1:45425-61278 GCA_009831015.1 Picea engelmannii
ATATATATAATAAATCTACCCTTCTATTTCATGTTTAAAAGTCTAAGGTCTATGTATATTCTAGAGGTAAAATGCATAATTTGATTTTTTGTTTTATCATTTAAAATAACTCTTCTAACCCTTGCTAATTCTTTGCCAATTGCAGGAAATGGTGATTCTTACAACTAACAAGTAGCTGGAATAGAGGACCTGGAACATGTGTGTAGGGTCCTTTTCCCCCTACTACACACACATTCTTCTTCAGGGTTTTTGGGTAGTTCTCTTCTTAGGGTTTATGGGTTAGTTATTTGGGTCATTTTTGGCTATTTAAAGGCTATTGTTGGAACAATATGCCTAAACGTTTAGTCATATGGGTGGGTAAGCCCTTGGTCCAAGTTTTGAAACTTAGCTCTGATACCATAAGTGAGGCCCTATCCCTACATGGCTTAAGAGTTTATATTATTGTAAGGATTATACACACATTCAAGTTTAATGTGAACTTTTTTTTTACAACTCTGTAAGGGAAATATGAATTTCGTTGTAAATAAAGCATGCTATTTTATTTATTTGTAGTACTTGAAAGCATTCTCATTTTTTTTCTTTGACTAAATTGGGAAATAAACTTTGAAAGCATTGAATTAACAATCTGTGCATGTAAATAAAAAATATAATAAGTAGTAAAATACATCGATTTTGTATTTGATTTAGTCCACTTGAGTAGAGTTGATGAGTAGAGTCGAGTTGCTCCTTTGTCTTATATGCTCCCTTACTCCCTTACCCCATACTAAATACTTTACCTCCTAGCCAACTAGGAACAACCTTGTTGACTCCCTAGCTCCAAGAAATCCTTGTGGTTTATTGGCCCTCCATGCCCAAAATTCTTAGATTTACAGTCCAATCTCGTATGCTCGAAGTATGTCTCGACCCAAAATTTCATTTCTCCCAATTTATGTCCCTTTCTCTCCGAATTATCTTCCTCCCAAGAAAAATCCCTCTCCTTATCCTCTTCACCTTCCCCTTTTTCCACCATCCTTTTCTTCCTCGAATGTATCCCCCCTGACATCCCCCCTATCCTCTCCCTTAACTTCATTTAATAATAATCAATATTCCACCTAATTTTAGTACTTTCAAATATATACACACCACTTTTGTGTGTGTGTGTAGCTCATACACACAAGCACGCGCGTGCACACACACACACACACACACACACACCTAACAAATAACTATTTCAAGTATTGAATTAAAATATTAAATCTACTAATTAAATCAGAATTAAAACTAAATAATTTAATTTAATCAACTTAATTAATCACACTCGTTAAGTCTAATAATTTCAATTAACTAATATCATTATTTTATTCCTTCACATAATTAATTCACTTAGTTAATCTCATTAACTCCAATTAATTCACTTAATTGATTCACTTAACTAACATCACTAACTTTATTCATTTCACCTAATTAATATCATTAACTTTAATCATTCACTAAATTAATAATTAGAGTAAGGTTTATATATCTAGATCACATAAGCAAGCATCATTAATTTAATACATTTATAAATATTGGTGTACACACACAATGTATGTATGTGTCCCTGACACATACATAACTTGTGCATGTACTAATGTCAACCATCATCACATCTAATGTAATTGTTTGTAGTCTTCCAATCCAATCAATAATGCAATCAAATTCATAATGAATAAATAGATCATTAACAATATTACCAAAATCTATCAATCACCACAATTTAACATGAATGCAACATTTGCCTAGATAATTGGAATTTAGTTCAACATTTACTATTAAGAACATAGAGTAAATCAAGTGCTTTTTCTATAATATTAAAACCCCATACCACTCTCAACCATTTCTAACACCCTACCTCCCTAACCCACTTCCATCTTCCTAAACCCATCCTTCATCTACTAGACTATACTGGAGTGTCAACTATATTGACCTAACTCCAGATAGAACCCATAAGTGGAAGTGTCAACTACTTTGACCAAGCTTCCCCAACAAGAAACTGGAAATCATCATCACATGTCTAGGGGAGCGTGACCTAACATCGTCCTCCCACAACTCTGAGTTTCAGAGCATACACAGTGGGAAATGCCTCTGCCCCTCGTGATAGAGCTAGGGTCAACACCTTATCATGGACCATATGGTGGCACTATGTTTTGGGAACTTTGTCATCGAATATTCATTTTAGGCAGTCGTGCTAACTAAAAAACCTGCACTTTCCCATATATCATAGCAATGCAGTTGAACCAGTATAATTTAACATACAAATTAATCATATCATATTGTTTCTCAGCCGATTTCCACGACATTGATCACTTATTTTCATCCTTGTTTGGCTATCACATAGCCCATTAAATATGCAAGTTAGTTTATAATACAAACTCATGCATATCCATACACTATGAACATGTAATTGCATTTAAACATATCATTAATTGGGTATCCACATACCAATATATTTCAATTCAAATTTGCATGCTAGAAGTAGGTCACATAACATCCATCATTAATCACATAATGATAAGAATTCATAATATTTACATACATAGGTCCACATCTCCAAAATTTGAAGTGTCCAACTTAATGGTGTTCCACAGACAATAAAAAAATTAAAATGTGATTAGGCCATAATTAATTCTAGTTGTTTAAGTCAAAATGAGGTATTACACCAAGTACAATATCTCCTGTAAGTAATGAAGAAAGAAGACATACAATCAACTTGAGCAATGACAATAGTTTGAGCGATGAATGATGATCAACGAAATTGAATGTTACAAGCTCTATATTTTGGAATGTTTGTTCTGAAAATCAAACATTTTGTTTAATGTAGACATATTGTCCCAATTAGATGATGACGTGTTACCAATAATTGTAATAATTATTTATTGACATTGTGATTGTTGTGGACCTTTATGGTGTCCCATTTTGTATGAAGAAATGTCTTTTATTCATATATAATAAAATGAATTTCTTAATCTATTGCATTATCTAGTGTGATAAAATGTTACATTATTGATTAAATATATGGATGATTTACATTTTTACAATGAATAGAGGTGTAATCAGCTGGTATATTTTATTTAAATTATACAACTCATTAATATAATGCTTATATCCAATCATAACAATTAAAATATAGAAATCAATATTATCATAAAAATATGTGATGTTTTGACGATTAATTGAAATTTTGTTAAAAAAAACAAGAAGATGTATTTGCATATCCACAACGTGGAAAAATTCAGAACTAACACATATTGGTGCATTATATTCAATTGAGCAAAATGGTGTTGTTCATACATCGTTATGCATTGGTGAATTTTAATGAATGTTATGCATCAATGCGTATACTTGTAATAAAAGCACCGATGCTCATAACAACAACAAAAACATTGTTCCCTTCAATAATATCATTACCATTCATGTTATTATTATCAAAATTATTATAAGACATTATGGCACACAAAGTAACATATGTTTTGGTGCTATTGCATATGTAATATGCATTGTCGAGTTGCCATTAGATAAAATATGCATAAGGGCTTCAAAAATATATACTACACACCAATGTGTATTATATATTTTAAAATCTCCATTGCACATCAAATATTGGTGCATCAATGTGCTCTCTCTCTCTCTCTCTCTCTCTCTCTCTCTCTCTCTCTATATATATATATATATATATATATATAAACCTCAATGCATAAAAATCATTGGTGCACTAGTGCATATTGTATAGATTTGAGTGCACTCGTGCATATTTGTTTTTGTGACTAGAAAAATCAACAACTAGTCGGACACATACTCGTGTGACATGGGGTCATGTTATCCGACTCCTACCACTATAATCTCTAGGTGTGTCCACGATGCCCCATACACGACACACAAGGTAAATCGAGGTTTCGAACCTGTGACTTCACATAATAGAGTTCCTTAATAGTACACTCCATCATTGACTGCCCTACACCCCAGGGGTATTGCATTGATGCATATTATTGATATAAGTGTACTGAAAAAAAAAAATAAAAAAAAATAAAATAAAATAAAATAAAATCCACTAGAAACTCCAATCGTTCATAATTTTTAGTTATAGTGAAAATCCCTTAAAACCTCCACTACCAATAGAAGAGGTTTTTTTGATAATTTTTCCCAATCTTGTAACACTAAAAATCTCCACTATGTGGTATTTTTCTTGTAGTTCTTTGAGATTATAAGCTATGCTCGAGTTCACTAACCTAATTGATCCAGATTTTATGAGAAAAAAAAAATGAATAGAGATTATTAAAATATGTTTAACACAAAATAACAGAGATACAGTAAAATTGGTTTTCTATTCAATAAGGAAATAAGTTGAAACTGTAAAATGCAGTGGAAAACAAGCTTGTTGGAATGGTGGCGGCTTATCTCTGAGAAGAGATGTGACGGTTGCACTCATTCACAAGAAGATGATTACAATGAGGCTTTGAAGGCCTTTTACAATAAACATGAATGTCAAAAACCCTAGACATCCCAAAACCTAACCCTAGGAGATGAAGCGCCAAAAGTCATGTGGGCCCCGTTTGGGTAAGTTAGTACATCAACTTCCCTGGGTCGTAACTTTTTCATATGATATTTGTTTTAGGCGCACGATAGCCTGTTGGAAAGGTCTAACCGAGAAGAACAATTTTCGACTGGCCCAGGTTAGTGCCTTGGGCAGTCACTTGGGCCCCAAATCCCCAAAAAACGTCGTTTAGGGCCTCAAAATGACCCCAGAAGTTTGGAACCCGAAAAACTGCTGCAAAACTGCCAAGGCGGAAAATTGTTTTTCGAGTGAGTGGAATAGGTGGGTGGCCACCGATATCCACCTGGATCACCAATAGTTCATTAAATTTAGTTAAATAATGTGTTTGGTATGTGAAGGGAGTTTTGTAGTCAAGAGAAACAAAGAATGTAAAATCCATTAGGCCCAACATGCCTTACACATTAATAAATGATATTAAATTGATTTCCAAGTCCAAAGTCTTGTGCACATAAAACCCTAAAGGAAGAAGGTTGAGGGACTAAAATAAGATCCATGAAAGCTACAACTACTCACAAAACCCTTGTTGGAGTTACTTCACACACACCTATGATTTCTTTTTCTGAAGGTTTTTCCTTGTTTATTAGTCATTATTAGTCAGTATCCAGTCTCCTATATTTTAGGAGAGAATATTCCACCTGGAGAATATTCTCTTCAGTTAACCCTTCAGTTTGATTAGTTGAGTTGAGTCTAGATGCTGCATTGATGTCACCATGCAACATTGGGATCATCACCATGCTAATGTGCATTAGCCTTGGTTTCATCACCAAAATGGCATGTTACCCTTGATTCCTTGATATACTCCTCACTATACTCTGTTTCAGTCAGTTAACTGAAGACTGGTTGATTAGTTAACTTAACTAGGTGTCAGTTCACTTCCGTAACTGCCTAAGAGACTAGACTAGGTGGCAGTTCACTCCTGTAACTGCTGGTGTGTGTCTAGATCACTCTAGGACACCACTATGGTGCATTGGTTCTCCTCAAGTGTGCATTGATTGAGTTATACATAGTATATCATGTGTAAATGATTCATTATTCATTACGGCTAATGATAATTCTTCCATTCTTTCTCTCTTGCTTCTTGTTTCTCAATTTCTCTCTGCAAATGTGTGTGGTATTTTCTAACTAGATCTATTATGTGTAGGTTCAACACATTTACATGGTATTAGAGCCGACGGACTGCTAAGCAAAAGCTACACCAATTTTTTTTAAATGTACTAAAGATTGAAGAACGCAGAAAAGATGGATTATTCGTCGACAATACTTCTCACGCCTCATAACTATTTGGAGTTGAAGCCAAAAATTCTTCTTTTGCTCAGATGCAGAGGCTTGTACCAAATAACTATGGCAATGGAAGTAGAGCCTGATTCCTCCGATGAGAAAAATAATTTTCTCAATAGACAAGATATAGCCATAGGATGTATCCTCTGGCTTATTTCTCCTGAAATTCTCCATCAAGTATATGATGACTCACGAGAATCAACTCCAAATAAATTATGGATCATATTGGAGGTTCTATTCAGGAATAAAGAAGATTGTGAAGATTTCATGTAGGAGGTTGAATAGATAGAGCCATAAGAGAAGCCATCAGAATATCAAGCCTCTTATTATGAAGAGTCTTCTACAAAAGTATTTGCACAAATTTGTATTACATTAATTGAAGATGATGTCTACTCCATTTCAGATTTGTTTTTTGAATTTCATGGGGAATATATATGGCATGCATCTCAGGGGTCACATGCAGACATTTCCGCATCCATCTATCAGCAAAGCAAGGTTTGTTCTCATTTTTTTTGGTGATTTCTCATGTTTCACATGGATTTACTTTCTCAGGCAAAAATCCGAGGTCTTTCAACACCTCAAAGATTTCAAAGCCCTGGTTGAGACACATTCCGAAAAGAAAATCAAATTCCTTTGAACTGATAACAGGGGAGATTATGTCAATCATGAGATCCATAATATTTTTCATGAGGCAGTGATTCAGTTGTAGCACACATTTCCCTATACTCCACAACAAAATAGAGTTATTGGGCGGAAAAACAGATCTCTAAAAGAGATGTCATCTTGCATGTTGCATGAAAAGTCACTACCACATAGACTATGGTCCAAAGAACTTAATTATGCAACATACATCCAAAACAAATATCCCCATAGATATTTCAAGGATAAGACCTCGTACAAGGCTTGGAGCGGCCTAAAACCGGAAGTGACCCACTTTGGTATTTTCGGTTCACGTGCATGGGCCCAGATTCCCTCTGAAAAGAGGAAGGCACTTGATCCACAGAGAACTGAGTGTATTTTTGTTGGATACCTCGATGGTGTGAAGGGATACATAATTATTGATATTTCCTCGGACCGACTCATCATTGAGAAAAGTGTCCAATTCAAGGAAAGTGTCTCACATGTACCTCAACATCTACATGCAGACACCTTCATTCTTCCACCTGTCCAAGATGATGAGCATGTGCATGCCGACTCTTATTTAGATGAGAGTTATGATTTAGAGGACTCATATGATCCAGATACATAGTCAGTACAGTCATGTGCAGATTCAGAGCATCCAGATGCAAATGCAGAGCCAGAGCAGAGGCCCAAGTGGGTACAAAATACTCTTCAGGATGCAAGGGATCTTGTTGGTGATCCAAGTGATACTAGGAGAAGTCAATTTGATTTCGAGGAGCCTCCTATTGCACTCACTGCCACTAAACCATTTCCATCCAGGCATCTTTTCTTGGTTCATTCATCAAATCCATAATCTTATGGCGAGGCTGCTAGAAATCCCTTTTGGGAATTTTCCATGCAATCTCACCTCAAGAAACAGACTTGGTATCTAGTTCCCCTTCCTTTTGGGAGGAAACTTGTCATATGAAGATGGGTCTACAAGACCAAGAGCGCATCGGATGGACAGATTAGCAAATACAAATCCAGGCTTGTTGCCAAATGCTTTCAGTAGGTTCATGGCGTTAACTACGATGAGACCTTCGCTCCAGTAGTGAAGACGGATTCCATACAATTGACACTTTCCATTGCAACATCCAAGGGATGGGAAGTCCATCAGATGGATGTGAAGAATGCATTTCTTCACGGGGATCTCTCTAAGGAGATCTATATGGAGCAACCCCAAGGATTTATGTAGGACTCATATTTGGTCTGTCGACTGAAGAGGTCCCTTTATGGCCTCAAGTAGGCTCTGAGGGCATGGTATGCTAAGATGGACTCCTACCTGTTGTGACAAAACTTTGTACATTGTAAATCAGACTTGAATGTCTACATGCTCAGGATGATTGATTCACTTCTACTCTTAGTTATGTATGTTGATGATTTGATGATCACCGGTTGCTCGAATTCAACGATTGTTGTAGTCAAGAGGATTCTACATGACATGTTTTTTATGACGGACATGGGTCCACTACACTTCTTCCTTGGAATCGAGATCTGTCATGATGCATCAGGCACCAAACTATCTCAGGCCAAGTATGCACGAGATCTCCTTGAGAGACTTCCCATGCTCGACTGCAAGTCTGCTCCGACTCCTTTCGTATTAGGAATCAAACTTGAGGATGGCAGGGGCACTCCATTGGTTGAAAACACACTGTACAAACAGCTAGTGGGGAGTTTTTTGTATCTCACACACTATAGACTAGACCTCTTCTATGCAGTTGGTGCAGTTTCCAGGTTCATGTAGGAGCTGCATGAGCTACATTGGAAGGCTAAAAAGTGTATCCTTCAATACATACAGGGCACCATCACCTTTGGGATTCATTATGCAGCAGACTCTACATTAGATCTCATCGGGTTTACTGATTCTGACTGGGCTGGTGATAGCACTGATCACAAGTCCACATCTGGTTACTCACTCAGTCTTGGTTTTGGGCCTATTTGTTGGTCGAGCAAGAAGCAGGCTGCTATTTCTCTTTCTTCAGTCGAGGTAGAGTATAGAGGGGTAGTTAACATAACCATTCAGGCTATGTGGCTACAACATTTTTTCACTGAGTTGGGCATTCATTTTCATCGGTCGATTGTCATCTAGTGTGACAACCAGAGCACTCTGAATTTTTATAGAGATCTAGTTCAAAGGAAGTGGATGAAGCACATCGAGATCCACATGCACTACATCCGGGACTTAGTACACGAGGGGATCATTGACCTACAATTCTATCCTTCTGCAGAACAAACAACATACATCTTCACCAAGACCTTCACTGAGCAGAGGTAACATTCTCTGCGAAGTCGTCTTGGAGTGAAGGACACATCTGCCTAGCAACTATCAATTCTTATTTTTACATACATTGTACCTTGAGGGAGGGTTTTCCCTATTTCCTCACTTTATTTTCAGTTTATCTTTTGTATTTGGGTACCTAACATGGCCTCGTTGTCAGGACCCATTTTTTATTTTCACCATAGTGATGCTCAAGGGGGGTGTTGGAGTTACTTCACACACACCTAGGATTTCTTTTTCCTAAGTTTTTTTCTTATTTATTAGTCATTATTAGTTATTATCCAATATCCTCTATTTTATGAGAGAATATTCCACCTAGAGAATATTCTCTTCAATTGACACTTCAGTTTGACTAGTGGAGTTGAGTCTAGATGTTGCATTAGTCTTGTCACCATGCTAATGCGCATTAGCCTTGGTTTCATCACCAGACTGGTGTATTACCCTTGATTCCTTGATCTAATCCTCACTACACTTTGTTCCAGTCAGTTAACAAAAGACTGGTTGACTAGTTAACTCAGCTAGGTGCAAGTTCACTCCCGTAACTGCCTGAGAGACTAGAATAAGTAGCATTTCACTCCCGTAACTGCTGGTGTGTGTCCATATCACTCTAGACCACCACTATGGCGCATTGGTTCTCCTCTGATGCACATTGATTGAGTTATACAAAGTATATCATGTGTAAATTATTCATTATTCATTACGGTTAATGAGAATTCTTCCATTGTTTCTCTCTTACTTCTTCTTTCTTAATTTCTCTCTGCAAATGTGTGTGGTATTTTCTAGCTAGATATATTTTGTGCAGGTTCAACACATTTGCAACCCTATGTGGAAACTATGCCAAGGCCACATGGGCATGAATCAATGCCAATGAATGACTAAGTGGACCAATCAAAGGATCTCACATGGCAATGACCCTTATATTGAAACAACAAGAAGAAATGCAATATTAGAAAACAAGCCTTATGAATCAATCCAAGGACACAAACCCAAAAGGATTATAAGATATAATTAAATAGTGAATTGATAGTCTTATGTAGGGACACAAAACAAACAAATTAGAATCTTCCCTAACTGATAGACCTGAAAAATTTATAAATCCCAACTAAACCCATTTCAAGTCCAAAAACGGAGTATTAAGAGAATTTCCATAAAAGGGAGGACATGTCATGGCTTAGCCATGCATGCTAATATTGCTTCTATATAGCCTATGATCATCCAAAACTAAAGACGATAAAATTTTTAGGTTTGCAGAGGCTAGGGGATTTCAAAACTTATGCATATTAGCATACAAGGCATGGCATCCACCTAGAAGCATGAGATGTCACCATGTGCATGTTGATGCATGTAGCATCGAATATGTAATTCCACTTTGAATTGTGTCTAGCATGTGGAAATAGTCCAAAGTATTTTATCCTTGAATTTACTTTAATTAAAGGAATTATTAAAGTAAAGTGATTTTATTAAGTGAGTTGAGTTTTATTTAAGGAAATTCTTTAATTAGCATTAGTGAATTAAATAATAGCCATTGATCTCAAGTGAGGTGAGAAGTAATCTCAACCATCAGTCACTTTGGAGAATAGGGTTAGGTCATAACTCAATCTTATAAAAGCAAGGCTAGGGGAAAGGAGAAAATACATTTACACATAGATAACAAAGGACTTTTTCTATTGTGGAGTCATTGGAGAGTGTAGAAGCAAATAAGGACTTTTGCTTACACATTGTATGAGTGAGGAGATCTCATTGAATGGGTGAAGAGAATTTCATCCAAGTGTTGATGTAGATAGGGTTGGATCACAAAGGACTGTGATTCAAGGAGATCTTGGATAGATGGAGAAAGAATTCCTTCTAGAGATCATATAGGTCAAGGAGAAGAGAGAGAAGAGGCTACCACAAGTGGGTTTCAACTGATTGAATCCAAAGGAAAGGGTAGTGTCGTACAAAATTTTCCATATAATATTTCTGAGTGTGTACACGAGCATCAATGGAGACATGCATGTATACATGGATTTGAAGAAGGAAAGGTGTGTACACCTTGAAAAATGTGTTGATTCAGGGTCACACAATAATACACAATTTGCCAAGTTTGTCTGTAGTTGTATTTCTCTTAGTGGGTCATTATCCCTATTGTGGGAGCCCTAACTTGATCATAATAAAAGCATCTAAGTATTTTTTTCACTCAGAGGTTTTTTCTAGGGGTTTCTACACAAAAATATGTGTGTCTTGTGTGTGAGATTTTGGTTTCCTTGTTTATGATTCCATTGTAATGTTTAGTTGATTACTCAGTTGTGATTTTATTTAATAAGCAATTTATTTGGAATTATTTGTCGGGTGTTGGGTTGAGTAGAAAAATCAATGTGTTATCAAAGACAATGATTTGAAGGGAAGCCATATATCAGATTCATAGCAATTGATAACAAATATATCATATCCACAACATATCTTAGAAAATACATAACCAACAGGTAGAAATCGAAGAACATATTTAAGAGAAACAACAATATTGAGGCAGAACTAGGATTTTATAGTTATACAAAGTTGTACACAAGTTACAAAAGGAATAGGAATGTACATACACAAGTCTCTTTGCAGAAAGAGACATATACATGGGTTGTAGTAAACAAAGACATGTACATATGTGGGTTTCAGTAAGCAAAGGTGCATACATACGCAAGTTGGTGATAGGTGCATACATGGTCGTACAAGACAATATAAGGGTTGTTTCAATAGAAGGTTATCAGATAAAATTTTGGAGATGGTAATTGGATTGTGATTTGAGGATAGGTTTGATGGGGTTTCCAACTATAGTCCTTGGAAGGAGAAAATCATGTTGGTGTTGATGGAGAACAAGATGTGGAATTTGCTAATACTTAGATCACTCCTCCAACAGATGTGACAGAATAGGTCATCCATAATCAGAAGGATGTGAAATCTAGGTGCATAATTATAGATGGAGTAAAAGATCATTTGATCCCTCATTTATCTGGAAAGAACACTATCGAGGACATGTGGGATAATCTGAAGAGTTTATTTCAGAGTAAAAATGAGAATCACAAAATGGTGTTGAGAGAGAATCTTAGAGACACAAAGATGACAAGATTAGACACGATGAAAACTTATCTCACTTGGATTCGATAGGTTCGAGATGAATTGGCTATAGTCGGGGAGACAATGGTTGATTTAGAGTTGGTGAGGACAACACTAAAAGGATTCATGAAGCAGTGGACATTGTTCATCAAATGGATCGTGGCATGTGAGAATCTCCCTGATTGGACAAGGTTGCAAGATTAATTCATTTAGTAATAACTTCGAGATAAAGAAATAAATGGATGTGACACAAGAATGATGATGAGAACCTTCCTCTTTCCATCCAGGAAAAGAAGGGAAAGTTCAAGAAGATGGCCAGTCGAGAGTCTACCTCTCAAGATGATAATAAGAAAGACATGAGAAAATTCAAGTGCTTTGCATGTCATAAGTTTGGGCATTATGCAGGGCAATGTCCGAACAAGAAGAAGGGTGGGAACGAAACACAACCAAGAAGTTTGAACATACAAAGTTCTTACTTATTTTCTAGACCTCCTTTGACACCATATCAACTAGTGCATGGCTAATAGACAGTGGATCCAAATGTCATATGATAGGAGCACAAGAGTTGTTTAAGAGATTCACAGAGTCAGACACAGATGTGCATGTGGAAATTGGTATGGGAACCAAGCATGCAATAAAGGGATGTGGAACAATACCATTTCAGATGGAGTTGAGAGGTGTGTTGAGAGTGATGGACATGTTATGGGTGCCAAAACTTAGGAGGAGTTTGATTTCAGTCTCAATGATTGAGAATAAAAGATTTGATGTAGCGTTCTAGGATGGACAGACACTGATCAAGCCCAGAGGATCTAGCTCAGACACAACAACTATTCTTGGAGTTAGAGAGAGAAACTTGTATATGCTAAAGGGATATCCTATGCGAGTAATGATAAGCAACAACATGGAAAAGAACAAGGAGCAGGTAGCTTCGAAGGTTGAGAAACTCAGAGGGGGTCAATCTTCATATTCATGTGGGAAGGAGCATCCTTCTAAGTCTATCAAGAATGAGTCATGGTATGAGATGACCATGTAGAATAATCAGGAGTAGGAGACTTCGAGGAGCATGTTCAAAGGGAAGTCTTCAAAGAAGGGTCCAAACAAGATGGCAATGATAGATTTCTATTCAGAGGGAGAAACTGATCAAGTGGATTGGAGAGAAACCACTATATAGGATATGATAGCGAAGACAGAGCCACATCCAAGTGGTAGAAGTACCTTCCTCGTTAAGAGGGAGTGTTGATGCATGCATCATCAGATAGGTACTTCCACATAAGCTTGTGTCTAGCCTGTGGAAATTGTCCAAATCCTTCTATCCTTGACTTTACTTTAATTAAAGGAATTATTAAAGTAAAGTGATTTTACTAAGTGAGTTGAGTTTTATTTAAGGGAATGCTTTAATTAGCATTAGTGAATTAAATAGTAGCCATTAATCTCAAGTGAGGTGAGAAGTAATGATCCATATTTAAGAGCAGAGTGAACTAATTAACAAACTGAATATCATGAACACAGAGATATGAAGAACAACAAAGATATACAGTGAACAATATCTTCTATTGAATAAATGAAATAGGCTGAAACTGTAAAACTGCAGAACTAAAACACTTGCTCGAATGGTGGTAGCTATCTCTAAGAAGAGATGTGGCTGCTATGTGCATATGTCTGAACAAAATGATTACAATGAGGCTCCAAAGGCCTTTTTGATATTACTCATGAATGCCAAAACCCTAGACAACCAAAAACCTAACCCTAGGAGATGAAACACCAAAAGTTATGTGGGCCCCTATGGGTAAGTTGGTACCTCAACTTCCTGGGGTTGTAAATTTTTCATTCAACCTCCGTTTTAGGTGCATGATAGCCTGTTGGAAAGGTCTTTCAAAGAACTACACATTACACCATCAAACTCTTACTTTGTCTACAATTTGACTATGGCGAGCCAAAAAAAAAAATGTTTAGGGCCCCAAAATGGCCCTGGAAGTACAACAAGATGTGATGACATGAAAACATACAAAATAATCCAGTTGGATTAGGTGGGAGGCCACCGATATCCACCTGGAAGATGTGCATGGATTCAGACATCCCCAGAAGTGTAGAACCCACAATTACAAAGTAGTACAAAAGAACGTGTTGAACTAAAAACTGTCAAGAGGAGTCAGTTGGAATAGGTGGGTGGCCGCCAATATAAACCTAGATCGGTCCTCCCCCCTTAGGAATAAATGGTCTCCATTGCATTGAGTTCCCCCATTAGGGGAGGAAACTTCTGCTAACTTTGGCCCTCGGTGAGCCACTTTCCTTGGTGTAGGAGTTGCCCTGCCTTGACATCCCGATAAAGTTGGATCCTCTGCTAGTGAGTGCCCTTGACATGTGTGTCCACTATCTGATCAATGGATGCTTGTTCCATGCAGTCAAGGTTGATTTTTGTTGGTGTCAATTGTTCTTCTATCTCTGAGGTGTCCAACAATGGTGGAAAATATGGCTGAAGGAGGTCCACATTGAACACTGGGTGCAAGCCAAGGAAGGGTGGAGTGTTGAGCTCAAAAGCATTGCTACCCACATCCTTGGTGATAGTGTAAGGCCCATAGAGAAGTGGGCAAAGCTTTCAATGGGGCCCTGTAAGATGCTCTTTCTCCAAATGTAACCAGACTTTTTCTGCAACCTTAAACTGGTGCAGTGCCCTGTGTTGATCATGGCGTTGCTTGTACTTAGCATTGACTTTCTGAAAAATCTCATGGAGTCCATGTTGGCGGATGTGTTGAATCCCCTTAATGAATCTGGTGGCTTTTTTGGTCTTAGACTGAACATGGGAAGAGTTTGTTTGTGTTGCAGAAAGAGGTAGTGCAACATCAATGGGACCCAAGGGTTGGAATCCCAACCCCACCTGAAATGGGCTATGGTCGATGGAGCTATGGAGAGCCCTGTTGTAACCATGTTGAACATAGGGGAGACTCTCATCCCATGTATGCAGATGCTTAGATTTGTACATGCACAAAATGTGCACAATCATCCGATTGATGACTTATGTTTGGTCATCTATTTGGGGGTGGAAAGCAGTGGATTTAGTGAGCTTGGTGTCTAACAATGACCAGAGACTCGACCAAAATGTGTTGAAGAACCTGTTGTCTCGGTCGCAGATGATGGTCTATGGTATCCCAAAATGGACCCACACTCATTCGAAGAAGATCTTGGCAGTATCTGCCGCTGTGATATTCTTCTTGCAGGTTGTGAGGATGGCCATCTTCGAAAACTGATAAATGACCACAAATACACAATCATTGCCTTTCTTGGTGGACGAAAGGTCAGACATGTAATCCATGGATATGGATTCCCAAGGCTTATCGAGAGTAGGAAGAGGGGTGCATAATCCTTGCTTCTTGATGGTTGGCTTGGCAATGGCACATGAAGTGCAAGATATGATATACTTGTTGATGTCCTATTGAAGTTTTGGCCAATAAAAATGTTTTTGTAGAATAGCCACAATTTTCTCCACACCAAAATGTCTTGCCATCCGACTGTAGTGGGTTTCCCAAATCATCTTTGCATGCTCACTTGCAGGAACACAGAGATGGCCCATATGGCATAACAATCCATCTTGAATGTGAAAATCAATGACAGCCACGCCTATACCCAAGAGCTGATAGGTGGTGGCAAAGTCTGGATATTGCTGATAAAGTTGGGGCCACTCAGATGCCTCATGTCCACAGGAATGGAGCACAGTGGTGAGTGCATCCATGAGAGGTCAAATGAGGTATTCAACGGCATGATTTGAGCTCCCTGACTTATACTTGATGTTGAGATGGAACTATTGCAGATAGGTGGATCACTTCTGATGGCGGTCGTTCTATAATTTCCCCCGTGTCTGTATGAATTGTAGAGGCTTATGATCAGTTTGGGTGATAGTCTCCTTTCCCATAATGTAATGTTTCCATCAATGACATGCTTATACAATGGAATACATTTCCTTGTCATAGGTGGGGTATTTCTAGACA